>BRZM01000008.1:1747110-1917728 GCA_033238685.1 Lates japonicus
CACACACACACTTATTTCAGTATATTTATTTGTATTCACCTGATTAATAACCTCCAGAGCATAAACAACGACTAATACAAAACTCCACTGTAAACTGTGTGATTGATTGTGTTTCTACATTTGTTCCAACTAAGGATACAAAATGCAGCGTGTCCAATAAATTTAGTAAATGCCAATAACAGCTCCTTGGCAGCGTCTGAACCCTTCCTATTGGCATCCCTGCCGTCCACACACCCCTCACCCCCATTTTAAGTGCATTACATTACCCAGATGACTAAAGGTAAACACAAGTAGTCTGTGTTCATTCACAAACATTGGGAAAGAACTTATTTATAAGAGGCTGACACTTTATAACCTTAGTGAGGAATGTTACTTTCAGGATGTAGTCTAAGGCTGTCTGTTGTCATCAGCAAAAAAACAGCATGTAAAGTCCTAGCTGCAACACTCAAAGCAATTGTTTGACATTTTGGGAGCCACTCTCACTCACTTTTCTCACTAAGATGAGAAATCTGATACCACGTTCAGCAGTTTCCTTCTGTTTCCTGCCTTTATGCTAAGCTAAGCTAACCATCTCCTGGCTTCTGCTTTATTCTGAATGGACAGATTTGGGAGCAGCATCGATCTTGTCCAGTATCTCTGCCAGAAAGGGAATAAGCATGTTTCCCAAAAAAACCCAATTATTCCTTAATAGAGTGATTTTAAACTTTCAAATCCAACATGTATAACATAACTGCAGCTTCTTAGGTCATGTAGTTTGGATTTAGATGAGAGGAAGCACCTAAAACAGTATGTTCTAAGCTTTATGAATGCACATGGGTAGTAAATACTGATCACGGAATGCACATTTATCCAGTGTAGTTTTCACAAGTGAATAAATTATCTTTCTAATATACTTTGCAGAGATCAAATATAATCTGCACAGCTCTTTACCAGAGAACACCACATTTACACAAGTACAACTAAACTTTCTCCTGAGTCCACAGTGTCTTACACCTAATTGGGCAGCCGCCTGAAAATGAACCACATTCATTACACAAATGTCAGTGCCTGCTGGTGGAGTGTAGGAAGAAGAGACGGCCGGGAGGAGGTGTGGAGGGGCTGTGACTCGAGCTGACAGGCTGCTAATGAGACATCATCAAGGAAAAAAGCTCCTCAGTCCATGTAAGAGGCACAATTTCTAACATAGTAGTTGGGTGTGTGATATAATGAGGTACAGAGTGGAATTATGGTGTGCCATCTTGTATGCTTTTGTAACTGTAAACCATTTCCATTTCCATCATTGCAGGACCTCACCAGGTTTTTATATTGAAAAGAGTCTGCCTCCCTCTTTTTGTTTTCCAAAAAAACAAAACAACAAAACGACGTCCCTTTTGTGATTCAAGTTCACTCATCACATTTTCTGTTTAGAAGGGAGCCGTGGGTGTGATATGTAGTACAGAGAGTGAGGCCCCAATCTGATGGATCCTGGTTTAAAATAAAATAAAAAAAAGATCTATATTATCAACAGAAAAAAATGATCTCTTGTTCTGCTGCCTGTATTTATCTTAGGTGAGAAAGAGTAGCAGATGATATCTTTATGTAAATATCACAAGTAAATAGTGATATGTAAACTGAGTAGAAAAACATTAGCTGCAGGTCAAAATGTGTATTAGTTGCCAAAGGATATGTACACGGAGCTGTGCCATTGGTTCAAATGTAAAAATGAACATATAAATATTTCTTTGCACAGCACTCATCTCAATTGGTCTCAAAGTCAGAGTAGTTTTTTAAAAATGGTTTTGGCAGCATTCCCGATCAGCCCAAGGCTCACCTAGTTGTGGAAAATGTTCCATAGAACTATACATTCCTTTGTGAATAAACACTAGGAGGAGGGGTTGAATTTTCCTTAGGGACTGTGAGATTTCAAATGAACGTGAGTTCATAGATGCCCAATATCAAAAAAATAAAGGGAGAGATAGAGAGAGAGACAAAAAAAAATCATCACTTCATCCAACAGCATTAGAGTCAGCAGTTCTTTTGGCACAGCTGGCCTCTGCTTTGGACGCTGTGGTTGTGGAATTGATTCTTTTTTGCTTCCTGTACAAGGGAGCAACTCCAGAGTTTGCTCCAGATATCACACATACAGTGATGCAGAACTGAGTGAGGGTGATAATAAGTGATGACCTTTATGAAAAGAAGATGAACAGCTGTGGTGACTAGTCTTGTCTCTGTGACTTATAGCTGGACGCAGTTTATACAAAATGTGTCAGAAATAACAGAATATTTAATATCTTTAAAGCCACTTTTCCACAAATACGTAATCCACTGGTATGAGTTTTAATAAAAGTTTGTTGTTGTTGCTTCAAATTTTGTTTAAGAGTTTTTGGCAACATGACAGGAATAAACAGCTCTAAACTTGGAGCTCTGGGAACACGATGGTCAAATTTAAAAAATATTAAATATCTGCATAAATTATGATTATAATGTTGGCAAACAGCTGAAGTGGTCAAAATCTACTTCAAACTGCCTGTACCAGGCGGTAATGGAAAGCTGGTTCACAAAAGTTGAGGCATATATAACATTCATGTTTTTTTAATTTGCACACAATTGGCTTTTACTAAATTTGACAAATCCTGAACTATAAAATGTCTGATTTTCAGTTGCTTCTAATGAGATCCCCTCAAGGTTCTTGGCAGGAAAACCAGTTTTTAAGTGTGTGAATTTTCTGTGCGCAGCTTTCAATTTGTCAGACGTTTCTGACAGGCAAGTGCAGCTTGAAGAAATAGCATTGATTCTCTGTTGCCTCATAGACCAGATGGTACTGAGACGTGCACAGACTCTCTCTCTCACGCATCAATGTATTCAACAGTCATTGTGTCTGGGATTAGTTCATGTACATTGTAGGTTTCTGGCTAGGGCTTCTCATGTAGCCTTCTTTCGGCACACAGTGGGTGGAAGCTATTCCCAGCAAACAGGTGCCATCATGTGGCATCAGGTGTCCTTCCAAAAGGTCAGACAGAGAGACGGAGAGAGAGGAGGATGGTTTGTCCTAGATATGCAGTTAGTTAGAGCCGCTCTCGGAGGACGCTCTGAGTTTGGTAGCCACCGACAGCAGGGACAGCGGCGCTGCAAAACTGGGATACAACCCGATTTGCTCATGAAATCAGGTTAGCTCTGTGGGCTCTCGCTCTCTGTCAAATTAAACAGGGGCATGCAAGGCTCACAAAGGGGTTGAAATTTTACATGACAGCAAAGCAAATATAAATTTATGTTACCGGCTGTGAAGCATACTCAATTATAACTCCACTCCACACAGAGGCCACTGTGCATGTCCAGAACTGAGGAGTCGTAAAGAGAAATAATCCTCATCTGGACTGAGGAGAGGCACATTTACCCCAGCAGGACAGTTTTCTAGGCACTGGTGTCAAACATCGTTTCCATTGTTTGGTTTCCATGGTGACCAGAAGCCACTGGATGCGAATCAGGAACAGATGAACCATTTATGGTCCTAATTGATGAGCTATATGCGATTAGTGAAAATGAGAGAAAGCAAACAGCTTTAATAGACGTCTGCCTCCATCTATGTTAATTGATCCACTTTAGCTGTCTGTTGGTCCAGCAAAGGGGAGCCTCGTTGTGTCTGAAAAGCAACAAGCTTCCAATCAGGGCCAGGGCAGAAAAAAAAAAGATAAGTACAGCACACCATCTGGCAGGAAGGACCTTTCAGCTGATTTACAGGCTTTTTGTCCACTTTTCCCCTTTTCCTTCCTCTTTCCTTCCTGTTGCTAAAATGTTCCTGTGGCTCTTTTTTAAAAATGAATTTACAATTGATTTTATTTTTACAAAAATCTGTCACTGATGTTTTCTGCAGTTTTCTTTTTCACATTTCTATGTTGTTTCACACTGTGGTTTCCAGGTTTTTGGCTTAATTAGCATTAATCACACACAAAAACAACCAATCAAAAAATCAATCAGCCAACATAAAAAGCATGGCAACAAATTTGATTGTGTTAAAACCTGTGTTCAAAGCGTGTTTAACAAAAGGCAAGAAAATTGGAAAGAAATGGAAATTATTATTACTTGCACATTATTGTTATTTCACAGAAAAAGAAATTCTTTCATTGTGTCAAGGGAATAACCTTGTTTCATTAGCGTTCTATTCAAACTGTTTTATCCCTCTGTGCTGGAGTCTGGTTTGGCAGCTCAATCAATAAAAATAAAATTGGAGCACCCAGTGAATTGAGCTTTCTGGCAAGGGTGAGGAACAGTACAAATATTCAGCAGAGGTGGTTGGAGAAGGGAGCAGCAGTTTGTGCTCTCTCTGGTCACTCCCTATAGGATGAGTCTGACCAGAGGCCTTTTGATGCTGCTTTAGATGCTATAAAAATCAAGAGGAAAAGATCCAGGGACTCGTTTATGCCTTAGCACGAGCTCTGTGTTTTGCAGTGATGAGAGTATTTCTATTGCTCTCTCTTGAGCTATTAAATCCTTGTCTGGTCCATCGACTAATGTTGGACCATATTGGTAGGTGTTGTGGTAATCTGTTGTGTTGTAGCTGTCTTTATTATTGTGGTTTAATGTGTAATTTATTAAAGAGGTTTGTTGCTTTTTGTGTGTTTTGGGAGTCACTGTCTGTCTATCCTTGGGTTTACAGCCTCTGAAAATCAAGGAAAATGCAAATGATTAAGCACATACACCATACAGTGAGAAAATGTCACAAAGTATGATTTATTTAAATAATGCTCAGTCACAGCTTAGTCAGCTTAGCCTTGTTATTTAGGCACGAACAGCTGGCAAATTGTAACCATGACAACCCAAAAACTAATTTCAACATTTCTAAGTAAGGACTAGGAGTGAAATAATGTGATATCTATAGTCTCACTACGTATAAGAGGCATTTGATGGCTAAAACTGCCTGTAAACAACAGGCACAGGAAAAATGTCCACACAGGCAACAGCAACCACAGTCAACAGGAACAGATGATTTGCATAAACAGGACAGAAGAAGTGATCGGCTGTGAAAGGACAATGATAATCCAACCACCTTAAAGTATATTTCAGTTACAGTACCACATATTTCAGTTACAGCACCACAGAGCTTAAAAAGATTTAAAAAATTTGACTGATTGACTGACTTTTTCACTTGTACAGTATATATCTAGTAATGTGCAAAGACATTGTAATATTCACAATAAATATTTAAGTTAAAGAATTTCCAGCCGTCACAGAGCACCATTATTAAATGTTTAGTGTACCACGTAGTTTAACAATAGGTTTAAATGGTTTATCATGTGTGTCAAGTGTGCTGTATATAAAAGTGCATATTTGCAAGAAGACAACTCAATTAAATATCATCGACTCATGAATAAGTAGTTTATTTGACTGTAAATGATGACTGAATGATGAACTTTAACTTATTAAGGTTAACACTCTTAGAAACCTTGCAAATCTGAGAGGGGGTTTGCAAAAATGTAAATTTTTGTAAATTGTCTTGGTCTTTGAGTAAACACTTGACTCAGACGGTCCTTGCTTTCGCTTGCGATGGGACTTTAGGTTGCTAACAAATTTGGTTCTCCAGCAGCAGGACCCACTGTGATTTGAATGACCTGGCGTTTTTTGAAAACAACCCAGTTGCAGGTTTAAGGACACAGCACCTCCTTGAGTTTGTAGGTCTTGAGCTTGATCACTTACATAACATATACAATATTTCTAAATCATTCATATAGTCTGAATAAGACCAGCTTGACCAACATTCCGTCTTGATCTGACGGGTTTTGACAAGATGACATCAGTTGTGGTACAACTGTATAAACTCACATAGCAGCAGGGAAACATTTTACAGGAACATTTTATATCAAACATAAATTTATGCTCCTGACTGATATAATTGAGACTGGGCACTTTTTTAGGAAAATTAGCAAAAGTATACATCAGGGCTAGTTGTTAAATATTTGTTTGGTTGGCTTGAATGTTATATAGTACCACTTTCCGATAAGTCACCATTTATAAAGCATTTAAAAGCTGTAACAAGTAGCTTTATTAATCATAATCAAATTATTTATGAATGTTGTCTGAATTATTTATAAGCCATTAATAGGAATAAGTTTTGCCAGGCTGTGAACATTTCTTCTGACAGGTATTCTCTTGCGGGACACTTGTCTGATATGCTCTTTAATCCAGGAAAACACCTTTGATGGAGCACTTAGCTTCTGGAAAAACCTGCAGACAATCTGGATCAATATGCATTTATTAACAACTTATAATCAGACTTGATGGCTTATTAGAAAGTGTGAACCCCACAAAAATGTATTAATGGATTACTAACATTTCTAAAAGCATCATTATCAACTTAAGAGGACACCAGCCAGAAGGATTTTTCACAACCTGGCAACCCAAAAGATAATAAATAACACATAAAACAACAATCTATAAATTGACCATTAATAAAACCGTAACTGTAACCTATTTAGTTCACTTATATAGTGTGAATCACTGTATATCCCCTGTGCAGTATTGACATAGTATTTTCATTTAAAATGAATTGCTTGTTTTGAAGGAGTTTACTGTGGCTGCTACCTGTTTTCGTTGTGTTGTCTCTCTACTAAGCAAATTAAGGCGAGTTGTTGTTCTTAAGACGTGTGTACAGAATGTCCTGTGAGGAGAGCATGTGAGCAGCTGCTGTCAGCTCCTGTAGCTGTTTTGACCATTTAAAAATTTTTTTATTCTATCTCTGAAATCTCACCTCTATGAATCACCTGGTTTTGAGCGGGTTTTGGGAACCAGGCAACAAGCTCAGGGCTGCACAGGTGTGACCCTGAGCTGAACATTTGAGCGAGGTGTGAAATGGATTATTCATGAGCCCAAAACAAACTCCTAATTAGAGTGGAAGCTAAACTCTCTCATGCAGATGAAGTCTAGATCCAAAAAACTAAGTGGATAAGAGGAGGAAAAAAGTTAAATATACAGATTAAATCTCTAAAAAGCTGCTTTATTGCTGCTATAGCAACCCTGTAGTAAGTTGTGTCTTACTACAGTCCTGAAACGTGAGACAAGTCAGGAGGCTGCAGCCCATAATGACAGAAACAAGAGTACTGTATCTAACATCAGTTGTCACCACACAAACACACAAAAATGGACACTTTACTACATTCACAGAGCACGGAGAACACGTCTCTCCAATTTCACAACATAACAAATTAATTATGACCATGTGATCACACCACTCGTTTTTACACAACAAAGAAATGTATGAAAGGCCCTCAGGAGAGGGGTGTCCACATGGGGCTGGGAGTAGAGCATTATCTGTGTGTGTGTGTGTGACATTGTCCCTGCAACACTGGCGGCCATCTGAATAATTCATAGAGTAAATCAATGATTAAAGGTCTGTTGGGTGTCATACCTCACACCAGAAAAAAGGTGACTGTGTGTCATCCAGGCTTATGGGGACAGTATGGATGGCAAGGTAAACTGCCAGGAAAGATATAGTAGAAGAGAAAGGAAGTTAAACTGAGAGGAAAAGAATAATATTCATTTGATGTTCCTAGTCAGTTATAATCCCATTTATCTTTCTTTCTCTCTCTTTTCTTTTTTTTAACTAAAAGTCAGTGTAACCTTCATTATTGATCACAAAATATGACATTAAAAATATAAAACTATTTCACATATTGTTTGGGAGATTTGTTCCATTTTGTGACTTCTTATTTGTCTTTTTATTGCCAGTTGCTGTAGCACAATAGCAATTTCACCATGAATGCTTTTACAATTGCTGTCATTGCTAACAGCCTTTGTCTAATGGGTCTTTCCAGGAAAAAAATAAATAAATCTGGCACACAGGAAGTAGTGCCTCTGATGTTACTGGAAGCATGAACTCTGGCTTATTCAGAACAGTCAGAGGGGACTGGAGTAGACACAGTGGATGAACAGACACTGACTAGCCCTACAGAACTTCATCAGCAGGAAAAACACACCAACTCTGACGTTTCATGTGAACGTTCCAGCGATTGGCGGTCAAAACTAATAAACCAAGAATCTTGCGGATCACTACTTTGAAATCGAGGTCTCCTTTCAAAAGGCCAGTTCTGAGAAAAGTATTACAAGCAATGTTTTGCTTCTCATTTCAGCTCAGAGAGTGAATTAAAGGGAGGAAAAGAGCAGCAATGGAGGAAAACTGAAGACAGTTGAGAGACCTTTCTGCATGACTCAGCCAAATACTGTACTAAGATAAGATGGCAGGGGAAAATAGGAGGATGGAAACATGTTTACTGAAACAATTTTCTGTGAATCATTAAAGTACCACTTCACATTATGTTACTAATTCTCTCATGAGCCAAAATGTTACCCCAGCAAAGCTTTGTAGGAAATTGATATTAAGAGAAAAAAACTTTTTTCCCCTGCTTATACTGTGTAAACAGTGGTCATTGTCAACTGCAGTTTATTGCTACAGGCAACCTCTTAAGAAAATATAACTGATAATCAAAGGCCTTTTCATCTAAACCGCTCTCTTAGCTTAAAAAAAGAAAGCTGCTAAATAAACATGGTATAATTACCTGTCTATCACTGTCTGTAAACAGCGTGAAAGTTCACACACTTCATGGTGTTAAAGTGATTCAGATTCATTTGGTTATAGATAGTGTGTATAGTGCTAAGTTAATCAAAGCTTTTGAACACTTACAAGTATCCACACAACAATCTCCTATGTCATTGTTGGGTATCCACAGTCAGGTATAATATTTTGTTTTCAGTGACTCAATAAAAAAAATCTTGTCTTTAACCAAACCTATGGGAGCTGTGTAAATGTGTTAACACAAGTAAGATTGCCAGACTGTAGTTACAAAATTTGTGTAATTTTGATAGTTCTAAGATGTATAAAAATAGTCCATCTCAAATGACACCAAAGGAATTAGTCATTCTCTTTATTTGATCATGTGTATATAGAATCATTGGTTATTGGCTTTATTTACTGAAAAACCTCTATGTATGCTGATGACACAGTTTAATATAATGATTCTGAGGGACCCTCTTTAAATTTATTTGTTTACTTGCCAAAAGCTGTCTCCAGCAGTGGAAATGCATATTGAATTAATATATCCATTTTATGCCAAAGAGTGAGTTATTCTTTCTATATGTGGAAAAAAAATGTTTAAAGACAGAGTTTTAATGAAGTATTTTGGCAAATACATTTTTTAATTTAGTTGATGTTTCTTATTGAATAGAGTTTTAAGTTTATCAGACCTCTCAGGACAGGCTGGTGCTCCAGATTCTTCAGGTTGGCGGGGATGCAGGAAAGACTGCTTTTAGATTTTATGCTCTATATACCTGGAATAAATGGCTTCATAACCTGAGGCACTGTCATTTAACTACAGTGGGACAATTCGTACATTGGATAAAGAGCCTGATTACCTTTTATATGTGAAAAGACTGATGCTGAGTACCATTTTAATTCATTAATGTGGATTGTGGAATGTTTTCAGTGATGTACTGTTTGTGCATTTCTCTTCCTTTTGTGTTTTCCCACGTGTATAACAATAGTACTTAATGAAATCATGTTTTCAACAGCATTTAGGAGAGGAAAACCCTTAGTCATTTTCCAGAGCCCACATTTACACAGTCCCCGCAGACCAGACTGGTAGAGGACAGTAAATGGATAGATCCGGAAAAGGGATGTTAAAAGGGAAGGGAGTTGGTGGGGAGATGGAGTTGTGGGGGGAGAGGTTAAGAGTGCAGAGAGGATTGAGAGACAATAGGCTGGGCTAATGAGTCACGAGGCTGGCTTTACTGATGCAGAGGCATTTCCGAGCTGCACGCAATACTCACTCTGCCATCACGCAGCTCAGTCACATAGGCATATGTTTGATGTCTTTGCCTTTGTTGGTCGCCTTTTAAAAAAAAAAAAAAATCAACTTTTACTTGTCTGCCTGCCAGACCAACAGTGAAAAAAACAAAGTAAGGTTTTAAGTAACTACAAAAGGAACTTAGATAAATGGAAAATGATACAAATTTCACTGAAGGAATTTCACACCTCAGACTTTATTGTTAGAAATGGAAAAATGGAAAAGAATAGCTTACATCTGCCATTTTCTGCCATAAATTGCTTTTAAACTGTCATATTGCTACATGAGGGGGGCTGTTTTCACCCAATGGTGCATATTCCATTTCAAGATAAACTCCTCTTCCATTAAGTACATCACAAAGATGTTTCATTGGAAATCCATACTAAATTGAACTGTTATTAGTGTGTGTCTATACAGATATTTTTCCATGCTCTGCAGCTGTTAGGGAATTAAGCAATGGGACATAGACGGGACCAGACAGTGTCGAGTAACAGCCAAACACCAACCTTGTTTAAATACCTAATCAAATATGACATTGCATCCCCCTGGGGCTCTTTAAACTCATCTTTATTCTTCCAGTACCTGAGAGAGATATATAATGAATTTCAAACACCTGACTGGAATAGGTTTCTGCATGCTGTTAGCTGTTTTATGGCTTTTTTTCTGCTCTTTGTAGAATCAAACTGACAAATCATAATGATCTGAATGTTATGCACACAGGTTTGTTTCGACTTTGGACATCACTAGAATACCACAGAGGCTGGTGCTGTTTCATATCTAGTCAGTCAGTGCTGTTCTGGCACTAATCCAGAGGAGATCAGAGGGGGCATCAGGGAATGCTGAGTCCATCTCTGGCCTGTAGCTCAGCAGCTGCCTGTCTAGACTGGCTGGCAGCTTGGTAACAATGAATACAACATTGCCACACCCTTTAAATTAACTAAATCAGGGTGATTGTATGGGAAGAAATCCATGCAAATGTGGAGGTGAGAATAACAAGACTTAGGTAATGGTTCTTAAAATATTGGTTTAAGTACTGGTTTCACAAGAAAAATTAACATTTCTAGCAAAAGTTTAACAAAAGGTGAATCAAAGAAACAATTACAGCTGTCATTTTTCATAATTTATTGTACATTGTCATTTCTTCCATAATCTTATACCCAAACTAATAAACAGTACAACATTTCCATTTATACAAAATATAAACTATAAGGGGGAAATATAAATCTAACATCAACCCTTCCCATAAGGTTATACATACAGTCATTTCCTGGGTCTAACCCATGGATGAGGGGGTGGGGGGGTGGGGTGTCAATCAAACCCTCATTGTAAAAGACCACAACTCTTTAAAAATCACAAGGCAAAACTGACACAAGTCCTGTGGCAACTTAATTGCTACATACATCTCTGTGACATTTCCTAATAAAAAGATTGAAGAGCCAAATTATGAATAAAACCCAACTAAAAATGTCATCTGGCTCACACCTTTTTAAATCCCCTACTGTATGTGCCAAATTTCACTTTAACAGACAAAAAAAACCCCCATTCTGATATTGATTGCCAGGTGGATTTGAAGCCACAAAAAAAAGAGAACCTCTGTACACTCAAGTGGTCCGCATTTCAATCAAGACATGTGACATGACAACCGCAGCCCTGAGCATCTCCAAAATGTGATGGCGTGACTATGGAAACGCAAGCCAAAAGAGAAGCTGTGTGCACCGCCATTCCTTTTGATTCCTTGCAAGGGGCGTTAGGGTGTGGGAGGGGGTTTGGGGTTGGAGTTGGGGGAGGGGGGCTTGTTGATGATCTCCAGGTGAAAGGTAAACCCCCTTTATTAAAAGAACTGTCTTGAATGACATATTTTTTATTATTATTTAAGGAGGACGAAGAAGGTTGTGGAGTCCATCCGTGTTAGTCTTGTGGTCTCTGTGAGAGAAGGGCGAGGCTGGACTGGGTGGGACGATGGGGTGGGGGGATTGAGGAGGAGGAGGAGGAGGAGGAGTGGAGGAGCTGAGGCAGAGAAAAAGGAGGTGAGGGTGGGCTGTGGGAGTTTCAACAGTAGCGCTGCAGGAGAGAGGCTGCCATGACGGCGGGGACCAGGAAAGAGAACGTGCCTGCTTGCAGCGAGACGCCCGCTCCAGTGGGGGAGGTGGAGTTGGTTGAACTGCTGTAGGTTCCTGTGGCCATGGTGGTGGCGTTGGGGGTGGAGGTGGAGTTTGTCCCCATGGAGGTTGTGCTGTTGGGAGACTGGGAGACCACCTGTTTGAAGAAGAGGAGGGGGAAGATGGGTGAATGAGGAAGGTTCAAAACTTTTTTGTACCAAAGCCTCTGCATGGTTTTGAGGAAATACCAGACACATTAAAAAGGCTGTAAACTGATCAAGCTTGGTAACAATGGATTCAAGTTAATGACGGATACTCAGGTTATGGCATAGACCCAAATCATTCCGAAACACTTGGAATTAATTAAAATGTCAATCAATGTTTACCAAGTTTTAAACTATTCCAACACTGCTATTTTTGCCTATCATCAAGCCAGCGTTATATACTGTCTAACTACAATGGATGGCTGGTTGGTGAACAAAACAGATAAGAGATATCTACGTTTCTGCTCGAGCGTGTCAGGTTTCCTTTGGCTCACCTCACCGAAAAGTAACTTTAGATTCTCTCCCCACCTTAGCTCAGGTAGACAATACACCAGACCTAAATCATTAATTCACTGGAGAGTAAACTGATCAAGAGGTAAAAACACATGTAAGGAAAAAATAAAGAAAAGAAGTAGAAAATAACTGGGAATGTAATTTAATTAAAGCCACACATTGATTTATAAATCGCCTGACTAGAATCCAGGATCATGTTAATTTCCCAAGAGAGCTTCAAGTCTCGCCTGCTGTAATCCAAACCATCAGACCACCTTGTTATTAACATGTAAGCCCTGACTGCAAACATCATTAAAGTCAGATAACCCATCACCACAGTTAATTTCTCGCTGTGATAAAGACAACCCCCCTCCCCTACCGGCCCGCTACCTAACATCAATTTCACAGCTGCAAAACATTTGAAAAAGGAGCAGAAATGTCATCTTACCTGTGTTGATAAACATATGGCGAACACAATCACTCCAAGCTGAACGATCGTCATTTTCGACATTTTTTTAAATTATTATTTTTTATTTATTTTTTTAAAAATTTTTGCAGTAATTTGGCCAGATGGAGGAGGATGCCCACAGACGCTGCTTGTCTCTAATGTGGACGCTGCATCAGACGGAGCTTTTTATACCAGCTGCTGCAGGTCCGTGACGTAGCCCTATAGGATGCACTGACACAGTCCCGGACATGGTGGCTTTGAGAGTTACAAAGAAATGTAATATAATAATGGAGATTGGTTTGACCGCAGGAACATCAATTGTGGATATAATCACTCACTTTAGGCTAATTATATAGACAGTAGTGGGCTATTAAAACATTTGAGAGGTCAGCTGATCGCCAGGGACCCATCCCTGTCCTGAGAGTTTTTCAGTGTACTGCCATGTGTTTGAAGTGAGTTGCTCAATGGCTCCTCGGGCTCTTTGTCGAAAAAGAAATTACTTTCACCGCTGTTACGACCAAGTAAGTCGAACCGGCGAATACACCTGCTCCCACCGTTATGTTGCCATGGTGATAAGGATTAACAGGCTGTTTAGGCTGTAATTAGGAACCACTGTGATGATATTTCAGTTGGCAAAACTAATTTATTTGTATTATTAACGAGAAAGTGACAAAAACAATCGAATGACAAGGCAGAAAAATGGCAAACTGAAAAGTTAATACAACCTGTTAAAACAGTCTCCTCAGGTTAGGCTGTATAAATATGGCATCAGCGACACCTAGTGGCCAAATTTAAAAATAAAAACAAAGGTTTTGTTTGTTACATGGACATTCAAGGCCACTTAAATTTAGGCAATTAAGGTTTACATACAATCTAATATGTATATTTAAAAAGTGATCATATATTCTATCATCACCCTTTTGGCATTCTTGTTCACTGATAGGACATTGACCAAAGGCAATTTTCAGGCTGGTTTACACAGGTTTATCACCACATACAACGTTGGTTTCAATTAAGGTTTTGTTTGGGTGGAAACATGAAAATTGCCTCAGGACTGTCAAAGTTTTAATTGGAAACCTACATTTTGTTGGCTGTAGTGCACACACATCCTTATTACATATAATCTAGATTTTATGTGCAGGACAGGTCACTGTATTAATTCCAGGGTATTCATTTGTTGAGGGACATATCGGAATTATTAGTTAAATGTAAATGCAAATAACAACTGAAATTGTTTTATATGTTACAGGTCAGTTTATTGGTCACTGGGCCAGAAACACAGATGGTCTGAGCAGGATGACTATATTTGCATGTAATTTGATGCAGGGAAAACACCGGGCTATATTCACTGGCTCAACCATTCAAAAGTGATGGGTAGACATCGCCCCCCTACGGTGGCAGCACATCACTGTAAAGCACAGGAGGGGGTGGGGAATCAGACTCTACTGTATATGGACAGACTGAACCTTTTCAATCATCTCCTAAACTGACAGGATAAGTTCAGTGTAATCATGTGTCCGTGGACAATAATACAAGTAATGATACACAAAGTGGCCAATTTTTATGATTCGGTCCAGATGTTGGGGATTGTAACTCTAGACCCATAAATGCTCTCTAGTCCTGTGTCATTGGTCTAAGTGGATTTCTGAGGGAATAGTGAGCCGGTCTTATCCCCGCCTTCACCCCCAAGAGGAACCCAAAGGGACAGCACTCCCTGCAGAGGCACCAGATGTGCGCTGTTATGGAGAGCCGGAGAGAGAGCGAGAGAGAGGGGGCCTTTTGTGAGGCATCAGATAAGCCCTGTTCCCAAAGCCGAGCCGGATCGGGTATCATCAGCGGGTCTACGAGGGGGCGAAACCCAAGCTCTGCGCTCTGGATCGGGTTTCTGTTTACACGAGCGTGGTCCCTGGATTCCTCCAACCAGAGCGGGCTGAGGGGAAGGCTGGAGACAGGGAGACAGGGGGAAAGAGAGAGAGGCTTTCTGAAACAACCCTCCTGTCCCCGCCTGTCTGTCTACCTGTCTGTCTCTCTGCATGGGGTTGGGCAAGCAAGTGAAAGTCCTGCAAAAGAGAGGCGTTCAAGGATGCAGAGGAGTCATCTAAACCCAGCTGCCTACATTTTTGGTAATGACATAACCATCTTTACAAATGAATCCAGTTAAAATTGGGCTTTTTAATAGAATATAAACCAATGGTGGATAAGAAAAGCTGTCTGAAATGACACTGTTTGTTTATGTCTCTGAAATCAACTTGATCATCTAATCACCAGCTGGGAAACATGATATTGTAATAAATCCTCTGGCCTTTAACATCGCAGGAATAACCACGGGACAAATGTTTATGTTCAAAGCTCTTATTTTCACACAGACACAGAACACACACCTCCCTATTCCTGCCCTCAGGCATGTAGTACTTTTCCTCAGGCAAAGTGTGGCTCAGGGGCCAAATGTGGACATTTCAGGTGTTTCTTGTACAGCACACACACACACAGAGTTAGACACACACACAGGCAGTGATCAAACAGATGCCATTTGAGAAAAGCCCCAAACATTCTGCCATGGTATCGTTTAACTCACAGCGCTCTTTTCATCTCTTTATTTTAAGACAAGAGTATACAGACAGTGTTTGTACTGTGTCCCCTCAGATAAAACACAGTCTTTGCATTCCTTATGAAATGTATCTGTCGAGATTTGGGAGGGGTGGGCGCCAGGTGTTGGGTTACACCAAATCAGAGAGGGCCCTCCTCTCCCTATCCGGAGAGGGCGGGCGTCAAGTTAGGTAGAGACAGCATGGGTTAGACCGGAAGCCAGACGATTTAGCTTTCAAAATAAAAGCGTATGTGAGCTAGTTTAAGCGTGTCTAAGGGACATTCAACAGTAGAAGACCACTATACCCCCTTTCTCACTCTAAAATGACAGAAATTGTGTAATATTTATTCTTTTGTTAGAACTATGCTGATAGTAATTAATAAGAATAGTGTTCATTGTTACTGTTCCTTCTATTTATTCAAATACAATGTTTTAGTTTTTGTTTGGTTATTTGTTTATTTTGGTGAACTGCTGCATAATTAAAAACAGATTTTAAAAAAATAAATAAATAAAAATCAAGTCTTTACGAGAGGCTCTTTCCTGATGTGTTTCACAGTGGTTCAGGGCCATAGCCAGGGCAAAATTTTAACTGAGGTCCATTTCAGACATGTAATGTCCTGCATTCTGGTGAATTTCTAATCCATGTAAATCACAGTGTAACCTACAAACAGCAAATCGATTTATAGGACATTTAGTTGAAAAAATCATCTTATGTACTTAAATAAATAAGTAAATAAAATAAATAATTACAACACAATCTGCCTGCCTATGATTATTCGTCTACTGGCAAAAAACAAACCAAAAAACAATGAACGTAGATAGCTTGCTTGCTAATTTGACATCAACGCACGCTGCTCAACTGAGATATTACTGATAGCTAATTAGCTATCAAGCTAATACAGCTTCATCACGTCTCTTTTGACCAAATAGTTAATTTTACCACAGACACTGCAAGCAAGCTGCTGTGACAGCTTTGGCACTGTTAGCTAGCTAGCTAACCCCAACCCAGAACAGCACCCTCTCGGTGTTGCGGGACCTCATGATTTACAAATTTAGCACTGCTAGCAAGCCTAGTTAATTAGCAAGATAACATTAGACTGCCTTAGGGAACGCTAGCTAATTAGCTAGGCTAGCTAGCTTGATACAAAATGTCACTCGGAGGCGCTGCCGTCCCACAGGTTGTGAGCGAACCAGTTCAACAGATATGTGAATATGGTCAATATGTAACGTTAGTATGTACCTAGGGCCACCATATTTTGGTTTTCAAAAGAGGACACTTGTTTGTAGACATACATGTACTCACCACTGGTAGGCTCTCGTTCTCGCCCTTTCACTGTTTTAGATGTGACAGGTAGATGGTCGCCTATCACTGAGAAATACGTTCTAATTGGCTACGTTAAGTCTTATTTGGCGGATCGATACGACCGTATTTTGTGATTTAGTGTTAAAGTCGCCCTATAATTAAAGCTCCTTAACCAAGCTGTTGAATGTTAAACTTTGGTTCTCCTTCCTTTTTATCAGCTGTAGCCTAAAAGACATGTTAATTGGTTGTCAGTAAGGTTTTACTTTGAAAGCGCTGACCGGAAAACGTATCTTTGGTGCTGGTCGGAACTTGACGGCGGTGCTAGAGGAGAGAGTTGGGATTGTTCGGGCGGCGGAGCCTCCAGCCCCGGAGCGCACGCATGTTCAGTGGACTCGAATGGTGTGAAGCCCCAGATGAAGGACTCAGACGTCCGGGAATGACAGCCGCTGTCACCGGGAGTGACAGCTTTCACTCTGACCTACTCCGCTAAAAACTACTACCAGCTTGACACCCAACACTGATCCGGATCGGATCCAGCCAGACCCAGGACTATGCCAGAGATGGAGAAAGGGAGACCACCGGAAAATAAACGCAGCAGGAAACCCGCGCACCCTGTAAAGAGGGAGATCAACCAGGAGATGAAGGTGAGAGTGAATTTGTGTGCCACTGCTAGATAAGTTTTTATCCAGAGACGTCTCTTTGACCGAGTGATAACTTTTTTTCACGCACTTCCTACTGAGGCCAGCGAGTCAACTGTGCACAAATCACTGCTGGGAATAATCAGACACATACTATGTTTGTTTTCAATGAATGCTCTCCTTGTGTCTTTTATGTAAGCAATCATAAACCACTGAGACATTTTGGTTGCAGGCTTTTATAAAAGCACTGGGTCTTACGCACAGTTTGTCCCCTCGGACGACACTTAACAAATTCTAATAAGTATTTATTATCAGTCTAAGCCGGAAATGTCACACACACACACACGCACACACACACACTGAGAGAAAGGGACGTTTTTAGTTAGAGATGTTCAGCGGTGAAGAAGAGTAGGCTGGCCGTTGCCTTTCAGTGACGCCATGTCAGGCCAGCTGTGGCCGGGACGCGCACACTCTAATGTCCAGCGGAGATCCAGATGTGCGTCACTTCTTCCCCCCGCTCCTGCGGTGCGCTCACACTTGCTGTACCACAGAGGCTTGCCCTCATGCCTTCCAAAAGAGAGAGGGCATTTATATCCTTTAAATAGCCCTTCCTCAGCGCACTGGGGGAAAAACACTAATGTACTATCACACTATTTTTTTTCAGGATGCAAACATCTCTCCAAAATAAAAGTTCCTATTAGAATATAACTGTTCACTAATGACCTTTGAGAACCTCTCCTCTGCCTCTTGCTTTGAAGGACAGCTACTGCACAGGCATTAATAAGTTAAACCACAGCTACAGACACAATTCCCTCCCACCATTATGAGCCTATTACTGCATGGAAACTAATCCATGGATTGTCTGCTTTGTTTGGGTTTGGACACTGGCTATTTGAGACTGTGACTTGTGGTGGTAAGGGATATCTGAGGCTCCTTCGAGTAGGAGCGAAGCTGAGAAATCCAAAAAGACAAGCACTTTTTTTTTGGAGGGGGTTGGTGGTGGTGGAGGAGAGATTCTGGCCTTTTCGTGAGAGAGGAAATGTGCTCTTTTTGTGTAAGCGGTTTGGATTGTAGCGTTTGATATCCAGGGGAGGTGTAGTGTTACAAGTTAACTAATTTTAATCAAAACATGTGAAACGCTATCCCCGCTTGATGTAAGCCTGCCTGGGCTGAATCTCAGGGTCGGCCCCGGTTTGTTGCCTTTGGCTGCAACTCTCTCTGTGGTTTGGGATATGGCTTGTCACTCTCACAAAGCAGATGTTTGTCTGAACTGCCAAAAAGAAACAAAAACAACATTGTGGGAAGTGAAGGGGTGGGTGAGGAGAAAAAATTGCCCGTCTTTGGTTAACAAGAAAACACAGAGACTAAATGACACTAAGCTGTATGCATATAGGAGTTGCCATCAGCGTAGTCCCTCTGGAGAGCGCCACAATGCTCTAATTAGTCATGATGGGAAGTACACAAGACTTTAAATGTGGAGGAGAATCTTAGAGGTGTGCGCCTTTAAAATGAGTCAAATGATGAGAGGACGGGAGGAAAGGCAGACAGGAAGGCAGGGAGGCGAAGTGATTTCTTGCTCAGCTGAGGTCCAGCCTAGTGTTGTCTCTGTAATACATCTGTTTCAACACCACATTCGGACCTACTCCCTCCACGTCAGACCCGAGCGCAGCACCAGACATCGGATACTTGACTTTAATCATCGTTAGGCATATTTAGCTGGATATGATACCACCGCTTGCACTCAACCCACACACTCTCACACACACACACACACACACACACACAGCAGAAAGTGAGCAAGCAAGGGAGAGATCCATTTCTTTGAGGCCCTAGTGCAGAGCAGAGGTCGGTAGTGAGGAAAGCAGGGGAAAGAATGTGCAGTCAGTACTACAGCGACTACAACACCACCACCACAGCAGACTGGCTGTGCTGGAAAAGGGTGAAACCTGAGAGGCAGTGGTGTGTCGGGTGTCAGGGCTGGGGAAGGTGCTGGAGTGGATGGTGAAAGATGGGGATAGGAAAGCTGGAGAAAGAGAGAGAGAGAGAGAGAGAGAGAGGGACATTGAAGAGAAGAAGGAGAGGAGGCATTTTAGAACTGTGGACCTCACAAGGGTGTAGGGCAGTCCATTTACTGCCTGCGGGGGGGGGGGGGGGGGGGGGGGGGGGGGGGGGGGGGGGACAGGGAAAGCTGGAGAAAGAGAGAGAGAGAGAGAGAGAGAGAGAGTGGTGGACATTGAAGAGAGAAGAAGGGAGAGGAGTGGGGCATTTCCGAGAACCGTGGGACCTCGCCGCGGTGTAGGGTGTCCCGCTCTGATTTCTGCCCGTTCCGGATCAGGTTTCTCCTCCAATCCGGTTCTCCCAAAGCCACAGAGAGAGGTGGGTGGATAAAGAGAGAGACCTTTGTGTTTTGTTTTTTTTTTTCTTTTTTCATCTGGTCGTAATAAAAAAAAAAGAGAGAGAGAGAGAGAAAGAGAGAGAGACCACACATCCCATCTGCGGAGAACAGTTTTCTTTTCTCCCTCTTTTTTCCAATTAAAAGAGATAAACAAAGGATGATTCATAGATTTCACACTGGTGTTAGGTTTTAAACCTTTCCGTCTCAGATTTAGCAAGAGTAAACAACTTGAATACATCATGGAAAAAGCGTCATACTGTACTCCACTGTGCCCGTATTCATTTCTCCAACAGGGTCGGGGCCGAGAAAGAATCCCTAGCATTGATTCAGAGAAGGAAGGTCTGATTATGTTTAACATAGGATAAAAAGTTCCACTAACAACCCCTAAGATGTACGGTCACAATTTCCCATTTGCAGGCGGGCTATGGCTCAGTTACCCTATCCCATTACATAGAAGGTTAATCACTGATTTCTTTGCCTCTTTTTCTCATGCAGACGTTTGCAGAAAGCACCATGAACGAGCTCCTGGGATGGTACGGATATGACAAGGTAGATCTCAGAGACTCCGAGGCCAATGAGATCAGAAACTACAGAGAGAGGCGTCAGCATGTGTCTGTGCTAAAAGGTGAGGGCAGGTGTCGATAGTTCACCGTTGGAACAGTACCCTTCTTGAATTTACGCTACACTATCTAACAGGTTCTGCAGGTTTTCAGTTCAGACATTGAGTCACTGTTCAAATTTGTTTGCTGCGACTTCTCATGTTTCATTCATTCAGATGCGTCTATTGTTTCTCAGTACGTTTGGGCTAAAAATCAGTGTAGGGCTTTGTCACAGGTGCAAAAAGTTATTATAGTATCATGTTAGCCATACACTGGGTTTGTGTTATTGTTTTACGTGGCGAAATCCAAGTCATGGTGTTGTGTTACGTGCGTTTATGCCTTCCAGAAAACTCATTGCCAAAACCCAAGAGCCTGGACACCAAAGTCAGTCACTCAGTCCTGGCCATGAAGAGCGGAGAGAGGGAGTCCTCCAGCGTCCCTTCCTCTTCGCCCTCCTCTTCGTCGACCAGTTCATCCCTGGCCACCCCCAAGGAGCACAAGGGTGCCCCTGTCATTGTCCCCCTTATAAAGCCATCAGCAGGTATGTGGTCACTAGGACCACACTTAAGGAGAATCTGTACACTAAGATATAATGTTAAGTGTCAAGTCAGTTTATCTGAGCAAACTGATGTTGTTCTATAGCCTCACCATTATAATCCATGCAGCTCATAAGTATTTGTACATAAACACATTGTCTGACACTGACTGTGCACTCCAACACACTGGACCTAAAATAAACTGTATTAATGATCAGGAATTTCTGACTTTTATCTTATAATTTGAAGTCGTTTACATCCATATTTGATGCACAACATAGTAACTGTAACCTGCACTGCTCAGAATTTGCAGAAATTACTGTACGTATCCAATGGGCTGCAGGTCTGATCATATTCCCTCAGTATGGATGTAAGTAGCCTCAAATAAAACTGACAAGGTCAACTCTTGAACCTTCATTTCAATGCACTGGAGTCCTGAGTCAAAACAATATAAAATATGTCACTGTTCATATATAATCTGACAATAAGGCATAACAGGGATGCAGCAGGATCTCTTGGCTCCCTCTGTGATTCCTTTAAGGAATTCATTGTAGTGTGCATCTCACTGAAGGTGCCACACAGCCACACACACACACACACATACACACCCCTTTGGGGCTGAGCTTTTATCAAAGGTGTGTGCTAATACCTTTGCAAATTGCGCTCGCTGATTGCCCTCCTCTCCTCTGATTTTCCCCTGCAGTGGAAGATGTACAGAATGTGCAGATAGTGTGTGTTTGGTGCCAGAAGGAAGGTGTAAAACGCTACTCTCTATGCATGGGCTCAGAGCTCAAGAGCTTCTGCAGTGAAAAGTGTTTCGCCGCCTGCAGACGGGCCTACTTCAAACGCAATAAGGTTAGTCGGAAACAAAAAAAATATGCATACGCAGAATCACTGTGGGTGGATATAAGTATTTAATTGTGGATTTACCCTTGTTGGTGAGATGTAAACTCTGATATTTATATGGTGATGAATGATCTGAAGATTTGTTTTTATATGTTTGAATGTGTTGAGCTCAGTGTCACACACAAAGCACATGCACATAGAGGTACTCTATGTGTCATTCCCTATACACAAGAGGCCCAAGCATCAAGTGGTTCCTGGCACGTAAACAGACCTTCAGAAAAAGATACCCCTGATCTCGTGAGGTCATAGCTGATGGATTAATTTACAGGAATTTAAAAAGGGAGGGGGTCTCTGAGAACACACTTTCTAGTTATTATGGAGGAGCCAGTATAGGAATGGTGGGAGGGAGGTCAAAGTTTGTAGAGGACACTTAGTATCAGTTTTGCGTTAATGGAGGAGGGGCTGGCCATTAAGTGGCTTTGAAGAACCGCTCTGATGCACATTGCCATGATTTTTCACCTTCCATTACAACACAGATATACCCTCTTTGGTGTGAGGTGACATGCAGCTGTATCGCCTTTCACCCTTGCTGTTGTTTAAACTGTGGCAGGTTTATTCACAAGATAGCAGAGACAAAAAAGGAGGGCTGAACAAAGTGTGTGCAACAAGCCCTCTAAGTTTTCGGAGGCGGGGAGGAAAAGCATTGCCTTTGGCTTGTTGCTGCTTGTCTGAGAGGAAGGCCAGAAGGCCTGGGGCGAGGTGTCCACTTTCAGTGCATACCTTACCTTCAGCTGCCTCATGTTTCGTAACTCAACACGACTCAGTGGGTCACAGAGATGGGGGAGCACTCAGATCCAAAGCAGATCAGCTTGCATAAATCAAGAGGAATTTCCTATATTAATACTGGTGAGGCCATTAATAATATGACAATACATCACCTGCATTATCTCCCTACTCGGTTGTAGATTCATACGTATCTGTTTCACAACACAGTAATTTCCCTTTGTTGTATTGACCTTAGGGTTTGGTAACATGTGTGAAGTTCAAACTGCTTTAACCTTGATGACAAGGCAATTCATTATAAGCTATTTTCTGCACTTGTTATGTAAGAAGCTCAAATTTGGTTTAATAACCACAGAATAATTCCAGTATAATGTTTTGATTTAAAGTAACTGCAGCTACATCATCATGAATTGGAGAATTAATCCATCAAAAGTAGGGGGAACGCAGGTCTGACAAAATGCTTCACAGTGGTTGCCATGTGTGTCACACTGCGGTTTTCCCCTGTCAGGCCAGAGATGAAGACCTCCATGGTGAAAGATCCCCACAGCACCCCCATACAGAGGACTCGCCCAGACTGGTGTTGAAAATAAACAGCAATGTCAGAGTAAGAGGACACCATCAATGTATCTTTTGTTTTCCAGTGTAAAGTATTAATATAAGCACGTATGAAATTACAAGATTAAAACAGATTTATACGCATAGCTCACATTCTTACGAGGTATGGAAAAGTCGAGTCTTTCTCCTATTACTGTACAAAGTCTTCTGCTAGGATCTGTCACTTCAATGACCCCCCACAGTCTCTCTCCCCTGTGCCGCAGGTATGTGATTGGTGCAAGCACGTCCGTCATACTAAAGAATACCTGGACTTTGGGTCTGGCGAGGAACGACTCCAGTTCTGCAGCACCAAGTGTCTGAATCAATACAAGATGGATGTTTTCTACAGAGAAGCCCGTGCAGCTCTCACCAGCACCAGCTCCAGCCCAAGCAGAACCAGCCAGGAGGGGAGGGCGGACAGCAGTGTCACTGGGCAAAAGCTACTCACTCCTGAATCTTGGAACAGCAACAACAGTATAGGGGAAGCCCGTCACAGAAACCTCTCCCCTAAAGGTCCTACGCTAATACATGCATCAGCAGAATCCACCTCCATCTCCTCCTCAGAGGCATCTTCTTCTTCTTCTTCCAAGGTCCCTCTCTCTGGGCTGAGGACCCTGGAGAGACCCATCCAGCCTCCTCCACCTCCACCTGCTGTGGAGGTGTCACCTCACCCTGCTCCCCTTCCTCCTCTGCCTCCTCCTCGCCCCAGTCTGGAACATCAACCGGTGCCTCAAATCCCCATTCCCTTCATCAGACCTCCTCTCCATGCTCAGGGCCTGAAAAGCCCCCTTGCCAACCCTCCCAGACATCCAGGACCCCCCTCCAGCCCCATCCACAGACCTCCTCACTCTCCTCACCTGCAGCCCCCAACCTCTTCCTCCATAAATCCCCCTGGACTGATGCATCCCTTTCCAGGAGCCTATTTCCCTGGTTTGCACTCCCCTCCTCTGAATATGATGCCAAGAGGTCCCGTCCCAATGCCTCCCATAATGAACTTTGGTATTCCTTCCTTTAGCCCCCTCCTGCCCCAGCCCACTGTCCTGGTCCCATATCCCATCATTGTTCCCCTACCTGTTCCCATACCCATCCCTATCCCCATTCCAGTCCCTTCTAAGGCAACCCTAGAAACTCAGAGTCACAGTGGAGTTATCCAGCCTGTGCCAGAGGGGGCAGACAGGAGTAGATCCAGGGCTACCAGGCCGCCATCTCCAGGGATCCCAGAGGGGGACAGTAGATTGGTAGCTAACAAATTGGGTGCACCTGACTCAAGGTCTCCCTCGCCAGTGACCCAAACCTAGGGACACAGATTGCTAACCAGAGAGGCCATTCCCCGCCTCCCAACATCCACACTAACAGTGGAACACTCTCCTGAGCACAGTACAATGAACTCTCCTCAGCTCCAGGGTCGGAATCGCTGACAGACTATAAGCAGCAGCAGCCGAGCGACAAGTCGAACTAAAGCGGTTCTTCAGCGACCCAAGTGAAGCTGCTGAGCCCAGTGCCAATGGAGCAAGGGAATCTAACAGTCATGGAGTCAGGAACTGGCAGGGTACTGATCAGGGCTCCAATGATCATCAGACCCACTTCTTACCAGAGTCCCTTCACACCTACACCTCAGCCCACCACCACCAGGACCCACACTCCACCTTCACTCCCCTCCCAGCCCACAGGAGCAACCATCCAATGATGTCACGCCCCTCTGCCCTGAAATCTCAGGACCACGGGTCCAAATGGATGTCCCTCTCATCCGCACCTCCAGTCCAGACTCCTCCCCACCCAGAGAGTGCTCGAGTGCCACCCCTGGACCCCACACGATCAGTGAGCCGGAGGCCATCAAGGAGAACAAGTGCTCTAAGGTTGCTGGCCCAGTGCGGTTGAGGCCCAGTCAGTCAGGCCGAAGAGCTCCTTAGTAGAAGTTGGGGTAGGGGAGGACCACAGTCTTGATGAGGACTATGTCATGCTCTGCCCAGTGGTCACATCATTGCTTTACGTCTTTTCTTCCTCCTTTAACGAAAATACCGTTTTAATTTGTTTTCGTATTCAGCCGTTGCTTCAGAAATATCTCTTCAGGTAATGATCCAGGCAGAATATCAATCCTCAGAATACGCCCGCATGCAGAAACATCTTCCGCAAACTGCTCAGGTCTCGTTAGCGCACCGAGGGCTCAGCCGGCCTCCAGCGCCTGTTCAGCACGATCTGTCAGCGCACCACCAGCTCAACGATGAGCAAAAATTACCGGCGGAAACCAGACAGCAGAGCGACATCGCCCGTCATCGTTGATCAGCTCCGTGTCAGCTCGTGTTTTCAGAACAGGCCAATTATTTATCCTCCGTCAGCACTGCCCGCTCCCATTCTTCAGTAATCAACGAAATGAGCGGACTTTCTCGATGATCGAAGGCATCTTCAGGCAGCGAACCGTCTGCCTCAGAAGCCGCAGTAAATTGATCCGGATCGCATCATCTCCAGATGGACCGATTGTCGAAAGCTGATTGACAAAACAGCATTTTCATCCGGCTTAAATCATCAGTCCGGTAACCGAGGTCGAGTACGTTTCCGGCGGGGAAAAATTGCAACGAAAAGCCACCGTAGCGAAATGAACAACAAAATCGAAAATTACGGTCACAGCTGCCAACAACCAAGTCGACGAACAGCGAGCGAACGATTAAGATTGCGTCTTCAGCGAAAACACATTTTTGAAGATAACAAAATAAGAAAACTTTGTCGATTTGCCAGAACAATTGGTTAACACCATATAACAACAATCACCACCAGCGAGTTAAAACAAAAAAAATTCCAGTGCAGTATAAAGGTTGTCATCGCTTCAGCCTGAAGGCAATGCTCGCATCCGCCTTATTGCCTGTTCAAGACTCGACAAACCACAACGTCCTTCACCTGTGCACCAATGGGCAGCTTGAGCACCTGTCTTGCAGCGTGGTCTCCCCCGGAAAGTTGTCCAGGCTCTGGCACACGTTCCTCCCCAAAACCTTCCAGCAAGCCTCACTGTTTAATTTCGTTTCATTCATTCATCGTTTGCCGTTATCAGGCAGAGTCTCGACCACCAGCATTTCAGGAACGCCGATGCTGCCTTGCAGATGGCACTGAACTCCTGCAGCATCAGGCAGAGGAGTCTCATGCCCACACCGTAATCTGAATCATTGCCTCTGCTGAGTGAGAGCCAGTGACCACTTGCCCCATGTCTCAGACTTCCAGGACATACCATACCAGCCCACAAGTGCTCCGTCAAAAATCAAAAAATAACACACTGTAACGCACCATTTCGCTCTTAGGCCTGGCCTGCCGGCCTTACCACAGAACTTCCACCAAAGCCTGTCATCAAGAGCTCAACACAACACCAGAACAACTATTCAGACAGCGGGCTGGTCGTCGATGGGGAGGTCAGAGGCATCAATACCTCAGGCAAAGACAATCTTCGAACAGCAATTCTTTGTCACCGTATCAAGATCAGATAACGATTAAAACGCAATAAAAATCATCAATGGCAGTTCACCTTGTCTCTGGAGTGTCAGAGCCCATCTACCAGCCCACCGCAGCGAGCCTGCGCGGGAGTGAACACAGACCACATCAGCCAGCCGACGAACCCCGCGCGGTCGAGGAGGACCGACGATAATGCAGCGATCTGCACGAGGTTGAATGAGTACGCCGTCGCTGCGGGCACAAACACACGACAAATCGATAGGCACGAAGCCTTGAACGGCGGTAGCCCGGTCATACCTGGAGTTATCTCCAGAGGTCACGGCGACCATCATCTGGGGACGTCGAACTCACATCACAAAGAGGAGGCCCGGCGATCGAAACAGACCAGACTAAAGGCAACACGGCAGCGAGGCGCGAGGCGCCACCAGTCGGGCTATCGACGTCGCGCCGGCGACCGGCGGCGGCCCTGCCAAGACCGTTCATGGCCTCCGCCCACGCCTGCGCACAGCAAGGAACGACCGCCTTCCAGACCAAAGCACAAACATAAAGAGGTGGCGTTTAGCCACCACCAAATCGTCAAAGAAAAAAAAAGAACAAAGACTTTTGCGGCCCACAGACGCATCCATGTTATCATAACACGTCGGCATTGCGTAGCATTCAACCAGACAACCGAAATCTGCACGAGTCAGCGTTGAAGCCCCAGTGATCTAGCTGGTCAACCAGTACCCTCGGCGGGAATCGTAATCGCCGCAGCCACGCCATTGACGGCCGAGCATATCACGACTTGCACACAGTCTGCCTTTTCCGTTCAAGAATCGTTCGATCAGCACAGAAACAGCAAAGAAAACCAGAATCAGTGATCAGTTCAACCGAACATGCGCGAATGTCTCCCCATGAACAGCACCGTGCGATCCAACCCGGACCTGCCGCAGCCAGCCAGGCGGAGGAGGTCTGCAGCGTCAGACGATCAGCAACCGCAGCATCATCCGTTACCGCGCAGTCAGCAGGCGTCCCACACACTACCAGAGGAGGCATTCGTCCTCAGACAGAAGACAGCCACTTTTGTCATTTGTGTGCCAGACGGGGAATCGCCCGAGATGTTCATCTGCAGGTTCTCCCCGGGAAGGAAAGTGAGCAGAGTAACACAGGCACAGTGAACAACCTCAGTGCGTGTCAGCGGAGGGAGGCGCGAGAGCCCACGTCGGCCCGTGGCCGTGCCCCGAACGTGCCCCTCGCCGGTCAGGTAACCTTGCGCCCGAGCGGGGAGTCGCTGACAGACCACGTACTTGTGCAGTTGCGCAAAATCGTTTCCCCGAAGAGACCGCCCAGGCCCGCGCCCAGGCACCGTTGCCGATCAGAAAGCCTGTCCGTGAGCGAGGAGGGCAGTCGCGCCACCGCACATCATCACATGGCATCATTACTTTTCAGGCAATCGAGATGCCCACACAACCTCATCGAACGTCGGGTCGATACATTACAAGCCGCGATTACTTCTTTGTCCGTCGTATCGCGTGACCGTGCCGTTCCTCCACTTCATTCTCACTCATTAATTTACGTTGATCAGGATAATGAGGTTATCTGGACCGTTGGGTTGCTACTCCTGCTGGTTCACAGGCTGGCGGGGCTGAGGATGCCGAGGGCGTTAGCACTGCGCCGCCAGCAGGGTGCGGCACTGACCCGGGCTCGCCACAGCGTTAAACAGGAGTCTGTTCACTGTGAGAGAGCGAAAACAGAAGAGACCAGTGGTGGATGTTGGGTCATTCTACACCATTTCGCCATAGCCCAGGCCCATCTCTCTCAGCCCTGACATTCACCATTTCATAAATTATCGAGAACGGCTTTAGTCCCGGTGCGCACACTTATCTGAGCTGACATGACCAAAAAAGCTTCATTCTCAGTGTTTATGTAGAAATGGGCGGATTAAGGAATGAGTGTCCAGAACAGGAGGGGTCGATATAAGATATGGCAGAAATGGGAATTACATAGAATTGGCCCAGAATATATAACATCCCACCACTAATTCTCCCTCTCCTTCTTCTGTTTTTTTTTCGCTCTCCCTCTCTCTCCACCTAATGAACAGACTTCTGTTTAACACCATTGTATGGCAGTATTTCAGACCAGTGCCACGCCCTCTTGTGGACAACACCAGTACACCCTCCAGCCTGTCCCTCAGCCCACCAGTGTTGCTCTGCCTGTAGACCAGCAGGGTGCCAACCCAGGAAGCAGTCCAGATGGCCATATTATCACAAGTCAGCATGGGGGTGTGGAGGTGGAGGTGGAAGTGGAAGAGGAACACAACATAGTCACACATTTTGACTTGGACCAAAGAGTATCACTGGCTTGTGTGTTATGTTGTGTTCAGTGAGAGTTTGATATGGAGCATCTCAGATCTTCTCTCCTGTCTCACATTGCCCTAAAGTGTGTGTATGTGTGTGTATGCGGGTTGACGCGGCTGCCCAGATGCACTCCCCCTCCCCCCTCCTCCTACACACAGCAGACAGAGCTCTGATCAGCCTTGTGTGGTCTTCTCAGATGGAACCTGAACATGATCTCTTTCCAGGGGAAACGGTCTGTTTTCTCTGCCTGGCTTCTGGTGTTAAAGAGCCATTGTCTTCCCCCATATCCCACGCTGACTCCCCACTCCAGGTTTTGGGTTACCTGGACGACAGGGGCTCAGACTTCAGGAGCTTTTTTATTTTTTTGACCGACGGCCAGGAATATAGTATACCCTTCTCCCCTCCGCCTAAATACGGTACACACACTAGTTCTGAGGTTTGATTCCTCACAACTGATTGCCTGTGATTCCCCACTCTGCTCACTTCCTTCAAGGGGAGGAGAGAAATTCTGCTGAGATTAAGACTTTATCCTCGGGCGGTTTACACAGTCTGGCTGGGCTGTTAAGACAGACGACTGAGCAGTATAACGCAATCTCTGAGGACAGATGATGCTCCCTCTGCCTCCTCTGAAACTACATAGTGTATATGAGGGGACGCCTACTGATACGCAGTAGCTGAGATGGTCTGCGAACACTTTTAGTCGTCCTGATGACGCTGGTACATAAATGTGTGATCTGCAGACCCTCCCTCACCATTCACCGTCCGCCTGGCCTGCCAAAGCTTTCACAGCAAATCAGAATTTGAATCACTTTTAGCAGCAAGTGTCATGCATATTTCATGGGAAATTAAAACCTTGAACATTCATGGCACATGACAGTTGAACTGATCCTGATTCTGATTTTTTTTTCTTTATGTTTCTGGCTCTGATCAGATGATTCTTAAAAAGACAGAGAAAAAAAACAGACTTCTAATATTACCAAGTGTGGTATTATACTCAACCATCCAATGCTGTAGTATGCAGCGATCAGTATTACAGTTCCCGCTATCGGGGATACCTAATGAGATTTGATCCAGCTAGATCACTTAGAGGCTTTGTCAACACTTGTCCCATTGCAAGGTTTCAGTTTGTCTAGTTGAATGCTACACAGATACTATTTGATGTTATATTAACTTATGGATGATGCATCTGTAGATTTTCACAAAAAGTGCTTTATTTCTTTTTTTTTTCTTTGATGATTGTATTTTGTGAGTGGTGAAGCTCTTAAACGCCCCTTGTCTTTTTATGTTTGTATACTTTGTCCCCACTAGAGAGCAGTGTTTGCCTTTGTAACTTTGCACCTGCCCTTTTCTGACGTGTGAGCACCAGGGGGGCCCATAGGCAGTCTGCTGAAACCCATACCTTTACACAGAACACTACACTGCATTCAGTGCCAACCAACTGTTATCCAATGCCAACTAGATTGCTTTTCCCTCCACACCTCGCTGCCATTATTTTACCTTTAAATCTGAATATCGTCTATTTCAGCAGTGTCATACCAAGAGGAGCCTCCTCTTCTTAATGTAGAGTTCAACAGTCCCCCCTGGGATGAGTAGTCATCATGACCTTCTCCTAGAATAACTCCAAATGTGGCCGACCCCCCTGCCATCATTCCAAAACTACATGCCTATCAGTTTGTGTGTGTGTGTTTGTATGTGCCCACAGCGGCAACACATTTGACTGTCTCCCCACTCATTCCAACCTCAGTCCTTACCACAGGTCACGCCATTATGTCAGTGTCCTCCTCGGCCGGCAAGGGGACTCATGTCAACAGCTTGTATGAGTCTGTGATGACACCACTCCTTGCAAATAGCTGCGGTGACAACAAGTGGTCCTCGGCTCTGACGCCAGAGGCCAAAAAAAGACATTATTAAGACTGCCATTATTGGTTTTATTGCACATTTTAATCATTGCCATGTCTGACCTTGATACAGTGTGTGTGTGTGACAAAAATTTACTTTTGTTTCAGAGATTTTGTCTTTGCCTGAAATTCGTAGGTACTTTCTGACCTCCCCCTGTCAAACATTTAGCCCACTGTCTGAATAGATTGTTCACAGATTGTTTGTATTTGAATACAGTAACCAAGAGCTTTGGTGGAGACCTCTTTGTAAAGTAAAATAAATAAAAGTTATTCTAAGAGCAAGGAAATGTCTGGTGCATTTTTACAGTGTATTTATTTTTTTATTTTTTTGACAGAGCACTTGTGTTTTGTTGTGATATATCCCTCTAAATCTGAACATTGTTCAAGTAAGTTAGTGAATCTCACTTGACCCTATGATTCAGATTTTGAGGTGTAGATAAGGACTCCTCACACCCTCTGGTCACTGCAAATTTCTATTTTTAGTGCCAGCTCGTCTGCAAGGCAGCGCATCAGCATTCCTGAAATACTGAAAGTTGGTCGAGACTCTGCGCAGTGACGGTAAAACTGATGAATGAGATAAGAGAGCAGGAATTCCGGCTTAGTGAGGGCTTGCTGGAAGCAGTGTTTGGAGGTTTTTACGGAGGGGCAGTGGTACCCCGGCCTGGGACAACTTTTCCAGGGGTAGGATAGAGACCACAGCTGCAAGACGGAGTGCTCAAAACACTTATTAGTGCACAGGTAAAGAGAGGACATTTATGGGATTGACTTTTGTCAAGTCACCTAAAGATAGGCACAATAAAACCGGATGCAGAGCATTGCCTTCAAAATAAAAGCAGTAACCAACCTTTTATACTGCACTACAGGTTTTTTTTTTTGTTTTTGCTCACTGGTAATTGTTAATTATTATTATATAATTATTATTAATAATTATTTCTAACAAATCAAACAAAGTTTTCTTAATTTTTTGTTATCTTTAAAAAAAATGTATTTTCGCTTTGGAGACCTTAATCTTAATCATTCCTTCCTTTTGTTTGTTTTTTTTTTTGCAAAATTCTGACTTTTCTCTTAATTTATTTGCCTTCATGATTATGAAAATTTTCAATTTTGTTTGTTTGTTTTCACTACAGTGGCTTTCGTTACGAGGTGTTTTTTTCCCCCACTTTAAAACTGTATACTCGACCTCAGTTTTAGTTTGGTAGTTTAAACCGGATGTAGTACTGTTTTGTCCAATCAAGCTCGACAGTGGTCCGTCCTACAGGTTGGACACGTTGTGGTCGGATCAGATTTTACTGCAGCTACCTGGGAGCAGACGAGACGCACCTGAAAGTGCAGTGCGCCTTCAGTCGGCTCCAAAAAAAAAGAAAAAAAGTCCGCTCGGCTTTCACTTTCTGTTGAGATACTAATGAAATAGGAGCAAGGCGGAGTACTTTGACAGAGGATAAATAATTAACCCTGACTACTCAAAGCCGCAGTTTACAGAAGAGCTGACATGAGGAGCTGATCCAAGCAGTAGCGGAGCGGTGTGTCTGCCTCCTGCCTGTGTCCTGAGACAAAAAAGGGGCCCGCCGGTGTTTTTGTATTTTTTACTTTTTCATGTCATTTGAGCTGGATACAGTGTACTGTGATCATGCTGGGAGCGGAGAGCAGACTGGAGAGCCGGCTGAAGAAGCTGGAGTCCCTGATGAGGAGCCCTCAGTCGGCACTTAACTTGGGAACCCTACTGGTGAGTTTGCATTTCCCCTCGGGGTCTGATACAGGTCGGTGTCATAACTCAGACATGAGAGATAATGACCTGCATACAGGCGTAGTTGATTCCTGAGTTATTATTCTGCCTGGATCACACATTACCTGAAGAGACATGTCTGAAGCAACAGCTGGAGTGCAGAAACAAATTAAAAAGCAGTGACACCGTTTAAAGAGAGGAGAAGAAAAAGACATAAAGCTATCATGATATAAGAGAATAATTGGTAAATGCTCTTTCTACCAAGTGAGATAATTAAGCTGCCTGTGAAAAAGTCATTTATCATTCACCTGAACTCTGTTTATCATTGGTTTAGCTTTTAATCATGGATGTAGCAGGGGGGGAAACCTCACCTGAACTCAGTGTGGAGCTGTACTTTCCTGTGTTGAATCCAGGAAAAGGAGATTGAATTTACAATAAAACATTTTTAAAAGGGGGAATTAAGCTGATGCTTAATGAAACTAGACCAAAGAACCAATCAGTTCCCTCTGTAAAGTCAAACTGGTAGTTCCTTTATTCATCTTCTCTCATCACTCCATCACTGTCTGTTTGTGATTACCTGTCGAGTCCCTCGGTGTGGCCTCTAATTGACGTGCCCTCCCTCTGACCTGTCCCAAGAATGTACTCAGCCAACTTTGATAAAACTGTCGCCCACTCCCACTCTGCTACGCCGACCTCGGACAACAACTACACATTTCCCAGCTGATACGGAACAGCTTTTGTTACCTAAAACTCCACTTTCCTTGTAGGTCTCCTCTTACAAAAACCTTCCCCAGCACAGTACTTCTTGTAAAACGTAATACTTTCAAGGCACTCTAGAGATACCTTAAGGGAAACTGGATGAACATGCTTATCTACATGGACTCACACTTTCACTCAGCAGAAATAATCAGAAGGGAAATGCTCAGTCGCTCCATACAGGTTTAATATTAACAGAATGGCACCACAGATTAGCTGTGGTTGTTAGTTATTTTGGTGACATATGGGAAGAAAAGCCATCCAAGCATGCTTAGGGATCATTATTGAAGTCAATATGTTAACAATTAAAGGAGATTTGATGTTGTGTGCTGTCTGGTCACTACATAAACAACCTTTCTGTCTGCAGTAGTTCCTGCTAGTGGGAAACAGGTCTATTCTGAGTGCTGATGAGTCACAAGTAAAATCCAGCGTAAAGCCACCGCTCTCAGCATCACACAAAACAAGCCCAACTCGTGTCACGCAATAATATTAATCGGACCATGACATGAAATGAATCCGTTTGAGCCCACGCTGACTCGCCATCCAAACCTCCACCAGTCATCATTTTCAGTTTTAGCACCACAGTCAGCTGCATCTGTTTCCAAGCAGCTCTGTAGTGGAGATAACAATGGCCACCATGCTGCCCTAATACAGAGAGCTACCACACAGGAAGCTGAAGTCACTTCCTGGAATTGAGATGGAGATAACCCCCACTGTGACCTCACATCACTATTTCCTGTTTGTCCACAATTGTTTTTGTTGTGTGAGCACAAAAGATTGTTTTTTTTGAAGCATTTCTTTTTAAAACAGTCGGACAAAATGCCTTTTCAAGCATTTGATTGTTTCCCAGTGACGGTTTCATTATCAAATAATCTGTTGATTGTTTTTTCAATTAACTGAGTCATCATTTAGCCTGTGCCAAGTTCAAAAATAGTGAAAAATGCCCAACGCACTCAAGTTCTGAGATACTAAGGTGACATCTTCAAACGTCTTGTTTTGTCCGTTCAACGGTCCAAAACCTAAAGATGTTCGATTTAAAATCAAATAAAGCACCTTGTTACATTTTTGAAGCTGGAACCAGAAAATATCACCCCCTCTTGCTTGACAAAATGAATGAAATCATAATTCAATTATCAAAATTCTTGCCCATTAATTTCCTGTTCATCGACGTATCAAATAATCGAGTGATAAGTGTAATTTATGATTTAAGTTACAATTAATTGCCATTAAGGGTAAAGAATAATCAGTCAGTGCTTCAGAATTTAATTTAACTGTTATGTGGATTTGTGTTGTGATGATTAGCTGATCAATTGATTGATTATTGAAGTAATATGTCAAATAAAAACACAAGCACCTCAAGCATTTGCTGATTCCAGCTCTAAAATGTAAGGATTTCCTGGCCAGACAAATTAACCAGTTTTAAGACCAGACTTAAGTCTAACTTGACATGAGAGTTGCTCATAATTTCTGAAATCTTATGCTCAAAAATATCCTACTGAAAAAACTTCATTTGCTGCAATAGGGGAATACCAGTAATAATGATCAAGTAACAATATTACAAATGATCTTGTACATGGGTGAAAACACTGTTCTCGGTCAGATTTTTTTTATAGCATAATCACAGGTTGTGTAACTTATGTCAGTTTATGCTTCACAAGCTGTCTATAGTACTTACCAAAACCATCTGGAGGCATCATGTGTATGCATGAAAGCTTTTCTGTCTGTATCACTGTTGGCGCCCAAACATATAATGATAAACAGAGGCAGCTACCATGCAAATGTGTGTCAGAGGTATGTGACAACTCCTTTGTAAAGTATGTAAAAACATGCACAGATCAGATACCATACAAGGAAATGCAACATTTAATTCAGGAGTCTCAGGAATAGTTTGAGGCAGGCCTGGTTTGTATCAGGGAAGACATCTTTTTTTTTTCTTTTCCCAGTACCCTTTTTATTTGAATGGCAGAAACCGGATCTGTTTGAGCAAGAACAGTTTACATTTTGATGCAGATGGGAGGTGTTGTTATGAGGGTGGTGATGACACACACACACAACCCGGCCTTAACTACAGAATCATGTCCAGATTTGTCCAGATTCCAGAGGTGAAAATTAGACAAGCTGGATCTAATTGTTTTCAGCTGTGACTGGTCGTAGGCTTGATCAGTGGACGAGAGATTTAAACACCATGATATATCACACACTGACTGTCCATAGTAAATAGTGGTAGGAATCACAGGATGAGAGTGTGATATCATGACAGAGGACAGAGGCCTGTCAGTCTAATGCAATTTGTTGTTGACCTGAATCTCCTAGAGACTTAAACTCTACCATATCAGGTCTTGTTGGCAACTCACAGTCAACTCCTTTGTCTTACTGGTGCAGCAGATTGTTCTTGTACCAACCGTCTCTATGAAAAACTCTAAATTCGATGTCCAAGAGAACAATACAAACCTGCTTTAATTCTTACCTGTTAGTATTGTCAATAATGTGAGCTATACAGTATGAGACATTTAGAAAAGGTCGATATTAGTATGTACTGTAATCAAAATGAATGTAATCAGAGTTAGTTCCAATTAAAACACATTACAATCATTGGAGAAGTTGCATTACACATAGAGGAGGAGCACAAAACCCATAAAACCCAGGTACCTGCAGCCCATGCAGTGCACTGTATATTTCTATCACTGTATGAAAAGAATATTCATCAGCCTATTACACCTGATGCACTCGCAGAGGCTTCATACCTCATGATGTGTTACACACAAACATTCAAAACATTCAGTTAACCACTTAAGAAAATGATGTGTGAAGCTATAACTTTAATCACTTCAAAGTAATAAAACTATAACAGATTTGACAAGGGAGTTCAAGGTTTTGATTAGCAGATTCACGTCTGGATTTGATAACAATGCATTTGAACCCCGACCCTAATTACAGAGTGGTGTAGTTTTTACTTGAGGTAACATGGGGCCAGAGATTTCTGTGGCACAAAACACTAAGTTGGTGGCTCGTCATGACTGAATGAGTGATAGTGGGAACAGCGAATTCTTACCATGACATTGACCAAGAAACTGTATTTAATGTGGTTCAGTCATGTCATGGCTCATACTCGATCCAATACACCAATATTGATCTGGCTTATCAGTTATTTGGACATATACTGTGTGATCAGTTCATGTGATCAGTTTATCAGATGTGGCTGTATTTAACCTTTGTTTTAGAGAACTGGTTTCAGATGCAAGGATGCAGCAGCCCAAACAAGTTCATCATTTTCAGGCTCACATTCCTGCAAACCTCACATACACGCACACACACTCCAAATGCTTCATTTGAGTCTGATAAAATTAGGGCATGATTTACATGCGATCCAAATATAACGGAGTTTGCCATGGCTGAAAGCACAGCTGCAGTAACCATAGCTTGATACAGCTCACACACACACACACACACACACACTGTGTAAAACGATCACAGATCCTCGAGCGCTCAGCATGAATCCAGACCCATAAGCTGTTTGTCCCACAGCTCCTGAGCCTTTGGTCTATTTCCACCTGCCTGCGGGGGGGGGGGGGGGTGGGAGTTGGGGGGTGCGGCAGGGGGATCTCTCCTCACCGCCGCTATTTAAAGGTGTAGAATTGTTCCATGCTGCCGTCCACCCACTCACATGTCCCTGAACAAATAGTCTCGATAGACACCACTGTGGCTCAGACCCCCCGTCTTCACCACCACCACCATCACAACCAACACACACACGCTGAATGACTCCACTTGACCCCTTGTTTTTGGGGAACAGAGGGTCAAACTACATCCCCCTCCCCCATCCACCCACCCAACCACACACCTGCCAGCCTGCCCCTGCCAGCCTTATGCGTCCATGGATCACAGAGACATTTTAGGTTTCTCCATGAAACCCAACACCGCTGATCTAAGTGCCGATGACACTACTTAGCTCCCCCCCCAGGCTTTTCCATCCTGATGCCCCTGCCTCTGTGCCAGCTGTAGAGATTGGGAATGTGTGTGTGTTTTTTTGGCTGCTGTAGATGGGCCTGTGTTTGGGCGGGGAGGGGCTGTAATGGCATCACGTGACTAGTTTTTTTTGTCGCTGTGTGACATGTTATGTCTTTACACCCAGCCCTGCTGCCGTTGTTTTTCACATTAGCGGCCTCATTTTCCCTACCGCTCATGTTTCATTTACGAGAACACACTTTACAAAAATGTCATTCTTTCCTTCCTCACGTCTTCCCTTCATTCAGTTTTGTTATCTTTTATCAGCCAGCAGAAGCTCAGGGTTGCACAACTTACAAGACACGAGTAATGAGAGAATCATAGAAATATTCCTTCCATCCCAACATAAATGAACTTGAATTCAACTTTGATTATATTTGATGTTTCTGAATTTGTTAATGAAAAAGTCAGCCAAACTCAAGCAATAATATTTCAAGTGTTAAATAATATTAGTTTTTCCAATATAGTGCTTCATCGGAGTGGCAATCATGTGACTAGATAAGGCTTTTAATACACTGGGGGGGTAAACATGGAAGTGAAATAAGTTTTTCAAGGAACATATGTGTGATAAGTGTGATTGATTTTTTTTTTTTTTTTGTTCTTTCAGGATTCCATGAATGCACTGGCTAACGATTTGAACTACCCTGCCCTGCGGAAAAACAAGAACATAGAGGCGTTTCTGAACCGATGTAAGTGCTGCAGTGTGTTATGGTGATTGTGTGCATTTGGTGTGCAGGGAAAGATTCTCAAAACTTGGCTTAGAATACCCACAGGATAAAGGTGTTTTCTAGCGAAAGATCACTCTGCCATGAGGAATTATGTTCATTACTTGTTTGCCAGTGCACAAAAGCTCAAACAAAATCTTGCAAGGTTTGTTTTATCTCAGTTGGACAGATCACATGCTGGAGACGGTACACTGTGCACAGAAGTCATTTGCTGAAGGTCACAGAGGAGATAACAAACAACTGCAATAACTTGTCTGTATTATGATTATCAGTGAAATGTTGATTCTCAAATTAACTGCTGTTTAGCTCCGACAGGTTTCAAAGCCAAACTGTCTCTAAAAGTTAAGTATGTGTGACATTTGTTCGGCCTTACTGGTTTTCATAATCAGCTTTTTTTTTGTGTGTGTGTGTGCGCGGTTTCTTTGTTTAACAGCCTTACACACAGATCAGATGTTACATTGCGTCTTATGAAAGTGATATAACTTTTAATTAACTTTCACTGTGGCCGGTCGATGACAGTTTCTCGCCCCTGATCGTGTTTTTAAACAACTGTCTGCAGTCTCTTTCTGATCCAGAACTTAACCATGTGAACCCACATGGTTGCAACTTGACCTTTCCGTTGCTTTGGTAACAGCGTGTGTCCGTTCCCGCAGATGAGAAGGCGGTGAGTCAGCTGCGGGAGCTGCAGGTGAAGCCTGAAGACTTCGAGAAGGTGAAGCTGATTGGGAGAGGAGCCTATGGAGAAGTGCAGCTGGTGAGATGTTTCTCTCTGTGAAGGGTTAATAAATATGTGTGAGATCCTTCCCCTGCACTTTTTTTTTACTTTTATGTTGCAACAGATGTGTGTGGGTTTGATATGAATGGATGTGGAGCAGCAGAGTCTCTCCAGGTGTTTTACAAATGGAGAAGTTTGCAGCAAAGAAAAAAAAAACAGGAAAGTGAACCACTAGAGGGAGCAACAACCTGTGAATCCAGAAAAATGCAAACATCTGCAAGCTGTTTTTGGTATTTCAGATATAATTGTTACCAAGTTAATTGACTTTGAGTTTTAAAAAAGTGATCAGGGAAAGCAGTAATTCCTTACAAACATCTAGTTTTTCCAGATGTCTGTCTCTTGGGCTGATGGAAGCTTGGGTTTGGTATCTGCTGATTGTCTTGTGGGAGAAACGAGTCTGGACAGGCTTAGTGTGTAGGAGAGGAGTGTGTCTGGTGTGGGGGTGTGGAAGGAGGGGGCTTAGTGTGTTTGCGCTCAAAATCCTGTGTAAGCATGTCTTTCTATGGGTGTGTACTACAATTATGGGTTCCCCTCTCTGCTTCTGTCTCCCTCCCTCCCTCGCAGTGTCTCTCATGTTATCTTGGTCACTGTGACATTTCTTACAAATCTCGTTCTTACTGTCCTTGTCGTGTTATCACTGTTTGTGCGCCAACGTGTCCTCTTTTTGCCCCACCTGCCTCCACTGCCCCTGCAGGTCCGTCACAAGGCCTCTAAGAAGGTCTACGCCATGAAGCAGCTCAACAAGTTTGAGATGATCAAGCGGTCAGACTCTGCCTTCTTCTGGGAGGAGAGGCACATTATGGCCTTTTCCAACAGCCCCTGGATCGTTCAGGTGTGCACATACAGCATTCATTCTATGAACTTCTCACATGATGATATGTCACAGTAGAAGGACTGAACATTTAAAGAAGCTTATTCAATGTCAGACCCGTCCTCCTTCCACTACAGAGACTAAATAGACACATATATAGTCCTTATCATCCTGGGTGTACTATAACTTTCCTACTAACTCTGATCTCCCTATCTGCTTAAATTATAATTTGAATTTTAAAAAGATGTTGCAAATAAACTCCAGTGGCTCAATATTAATTCATGAAACACATAGACAAAATGAATCCAGGTATACATTTGATTAAATCAAGTTCGAGTTGCATAAGCTTTTAGGCAGTTAGGCAGAAAAACATTTAATTTCCCTGAGGGAGTCATCCCAAAGGGATCAATAAAGTCAAGTCTAAGTCTATTGTATGGAGATTTTCATTCTTTATCAAGATGATGTCTGGAATTTCATACATTCAGGGTAATGTGCTACATATGTGAACTTAATTTTAGAGGTGGACCATATGGATAAAATCTTGTAATATGTAATTTTATTTACATTTTATAAAATATGAACTGAATAAACATAAGCAATATGCAGAAAATTAACAGGTATATGATGACAAAGACCATCCAATTAAACTTCACGTCACTTAATTATAGTATATCCTTAAAAGGCTGGAAACCGCATTTAACATATGTTACAATAAGCTAAACATATAGGATAACTGAGATACAATATGACCCAGTTGATCACAATGTTGTATATTTTATGTGGTTGTTTTTAAGGAAAAAATACAGAGTCTGCTCACTAGATTTTAACTAAGACTGAAAAAGGCAACATTTCCGTCCTGCTGGTTCTTCATCATATGTAGACACCAAAATGACACCAAACTGGTTACATGATGCTGATGTCATTTATGGGACTCGATTACATGATCGAACAAGACAAGACTATACAGAATTTCATTGACCAAATACTGACTCTTGATTCCCCTCAGCCCATTTTGTGCAATCTCTTTTCATAATACTGTCGTCAAGTTGGAGATAGTAATCTGTGATGTGGTTTGTTTTCTGTTGTTCTGTGATAAACACAGACCACACATGCACACCTTGTCATTTAATCTTTATCGAAGCAGTGACTCTTCAGTGGGTCTTAAAATGACATTGAGTGACTCAGATTGCTGTCTCCTAGCTGCTAATGCTTTCCAAGGCAGGCGTCACACCTCTACATGGTGATGGAGTTTATGCCTGGGGGCGACCTGGTTACGCTCACCATGAACTACGACATACCAGAGAAGTGGGCTCGATTCTACACGGCCGAAGTGGTGCTGGCACTAGACGCCATCCACTCCATGGGCTTCATCCACCGTGACATTAAACCTGACAACATGCTGCTGGACCAACACGGACACCTCAAACTGGCCGACTTTGGCACATGCATGAAGATGGACTCGGTAGGTTGCATTTAAAATTAGTACTGTTATTTTCAATCCAGACCTAGACTGGAGGTCTTTTTAAGCACGTAGGAACCATTTATGGTAGAAGAATTTCAGTCCTTTATTTCTGAAGAGAATACAGTTCCTGGATTTCTTGAATTGAGAATGAATTGACATATTTGTGTCATGATAAGTTGCCTTTTTTTCCTAGGCCCTGGTGCACCACCAAGTGTTCAGACTGTGAAGTGTAGCCCAGTGTGGCTTCATTGCATCAGGTTGTTTTGCAAGTCCCCAGAAGTTATTGAGCTGAACAACCAAAGAAATCTAGATCCCCATGAGAGTTCCGCTCTGCAGTCTGTCAGGAAGTGTTTTTCCACCTTTTGTTTTCACCACAGCAATTTCAAAATAGCTGGTTCACAAGTGGATCCACACTTTTGAGCTTTCTGAAAAATCTACCAGCAGACAGTGTGTCATATAAACATGATCAAACAGCCTGGTAGAGTTGGGACTTTGCTCTAAATTGACTATAAACAGTATATGCCTGAACTAATGAGATGATTTGTTCTTCTAACTTTTTGTGTGTTGTGCAGAAAAAGTTAGGAACAAGCAGGTTTTTACATATAGATCACAACAAAAAGCATACTACAATGTGTTTTATAACTGTCTCAACTCCTTACATTAATGCCTGGGTGACAGTTTTTGAGTCATGTGAAATCATTTGGAAATACAGCCTCTACGTTATTTTCTGATTTATCCCCAAACTCCACCTTCTTTTTTTCCCATTTTTGTCTCGTCTCTGTCTTATATCTTTGTGTATTTGTCTGTCTGCAGACGGGCATGAAGTGCACTGTGACACAGCTGTGGGCACGCCAGACTACATCTCCCCTGAGGTGCTCCAGTCTCAGGGTGGTGATGGTAACTACGGCCGGGAGTGTGACTGGTGGTCTGTAGGAGTAGTTATCTATGAGTTGCTGGTTGGTAAGTGACCTACTGTTTATTCAGTCATGTTTTTTACTGACTCATATATTAATAGAATATGATGTTGCACCTGTATCACTTAAAATCCTGTCTAGGACAGATTGAGTCATTAGTATAATCATCAACAATTTTGCCCAACAGATACATGGAAGTTTAAATCCTATCATTTCCCCTTAATTCACTCATTGTACATGACTTTTTTTTCTCACAGGTGAAACTCCCTTCTATGCGGAGTCCTTAGTGGGAACTTATGGGAAGATCATGAACCACAAGAACTCCCTTGTCTTCCCCGATGATATAGAGATGTCTCGGGATGCCAAAGACCTCATCTGTGCCTTTCTTACTGACAGGTTTGCACATGGAGCTCTAAATCATAAACACCAACACTTGTGTTTTGTGCTTCAGCAAGAATTCAGAGTATTTCACAATTTCAGGCTGCGCTGCATGTGCGGACAGTTGGGTGCATGCTCAGCTTATCCTTCTCTACTTTTACTATTATACTAAAAGTTTACATACGCAAAAAGACTTGGATGTAAAGACACAAAATGTCTAGTCATTCTTTAACATAACTTTTTGTGCGTTTGTAACCTACCTCTAAATTCACACTGTACTGAAAGCTCCCATTTGAGAAGAACAACATCTTAAATGAACAGTGTGAGGAATGTTGAAAAGTCAGCAATTGGTGTTCAGTGGAGCAGGGGTAAATTCACCACTGTATCAGCAGATTTGGAGAGTAGATTATTCAATTCAAGAAAAAAGAAGTTATTAAAGGACAAGGCTGACAATTTATGTTGTTGATATATGTTTCTTATTGTTAACAACTTTCGTGGAAAGACCTAAATTAACAGTAAGACACTCCATTTCCCAAGACTTTCTTTCCTGTGGCACCTATCCCCAAAACCATTCGTTCCTGCTGAAGATTTGAATCTTTAAAAACACGTCAAAAATATATAGTTGTATTTGTTTTAAAATGGCCGAACAATTTTCTAAAATTGCTGGGCACTTGAGTTTTGTAAATGATAGTTCAAACAGGAGCTAAACATTCATTTCCCAGGGACTGTTTGCCAGTGATTGTTTTCAGAATGTGGGGCTGACTCTGAATTAACTACAGTGCCCAGTGTTCATTATAATGAATGAACATGTCACTCAGTCCAACAATGCGGTTCTTTCATTTGTTTTAAATACCTGTTGGATGACAATGGAGCTCTATGGCACAGAGGAATAGCTGGCCACACAGACACTTGTTTCTGGGTTTCATTCTAGGTTCATTTTGGTCTTTTCATGGGATTTGTTGAGAAACAGAAAAAATACAGAATATCACCAGACTAATCATTTAATAAAACTACTATTTAGTCTTATTCACCTTGTAGTGACTCCAAAGCCTGAGACTGGCAGTGCTCATCCCTGTATCATCTAAATACAGTTTTATGATTGTACCAACATATTATCAGTATTAGAGGTAAAGTTACATGAATGGGTAGAGTGGGTGATGTACTTTCCAGCGTAGTTGATGGCCGCCGCCCTAGAAGAAACCACTTCCTGTTATTAAGCCTTCCCACCCCTGGAAGCCTCAAACACAGGCCCTTTCTGCTTCAATGCAGAGTAGCCTTTGTTTCTTTCCTCCACAGTTTATTTACCTTCTCACTCACCATTCTCAGAATCTCCCGCCATGTATGGCTATCCGCCCCCCACACACACTGCATTCACCCTCCAACCCATATCTGTCACTGTATCACTGCGTCGTGCTGAATCATTCCTGTAACACTACCCTCCTCTTCTTTTTGATTTTAAACCTCTTTCCTTCTGTCCCATATGTTTTTCATCACTCTCCATTTGTAAATTTCTTCCTCTACCTTTTTTTGGTTCCACTTTCCATTTCTCCATCCTTCCTTTTTTCTGCTATAACTTTCTCCTTTGCGCTCCTGAAGTTTTCCGGGCACTTTTTTTTTTTTTTTTTTTCCCTTCATGCGTGTTAGGGGTTTAAAAACTCTCCTTTCTCTTTTTCTTCCTCCCCGCCCCTGCCCTCTCTTCCTCTTGGCTGGGTCTGGAATGTCCCACACGTGGCAAGCCCAAACTGCCGCACCCCTCCAGCCCTGTACCCAGCGGTGGAGGAGGGAGGAAAGGGGGACGAGGCGAAAGAGAGAGAGAGAGAGAGAAAGAGTGTGTTTCATAGAGAAAGAGCAGAAGCAGGGAAGGCAGCAGCAGCACTAGAAGTTGTGTTTGAGTCAGTCAGGTTTGTTGATGTCGCCTCCTGCACTCTGATCCCGCAACCCTCACTGCCTCTCTCCTCCTGGATCTATATTATCTCAGGTATGACTGGCTAGAGGAGGTTTTCAAGTGTCCCCTTGTCCACCAGTGGTCATCTCGGCTCTCCATGCTGGTCAGTGTGGTCAGCTGATGGTCTCATTCCACTAGGCCGTGTGTTTGGGATGACATGTTGGTGATGATGGTGGGTGGAGGGGCGGAGCGGGGTGTTTGTTTTTTGTGTTTGGGCTGAAGAGGCTCTGCTCACAGTCTTGCTCCTGTCACTGTTGTGCAGGACCCAGTTCGTCTAGACGCACGGAGTGGATGAGATCAAATACCACCCCTTCTTCAGAACTGACAATGGACGCTGACAACATCAGAGAGTAGTGTGTGCATATTGCATGTTTCTGAATCTATGTTATTTTATTTGCAGGCTCTCATCTCTGGTAATGTTTTTTTAACTTCTAGTCACCATTCCTCTACTTCTTATCACCTCCAGCTCATTCCTCTGCAGGTCTGTTCTGTTTCAGCCTTTGTTCATAGTTTATTTCCATCTCCTGAGCCATTAAGCCTGCATATATGGTACACATGCACTCCATATGCTGCCCACTCCTATCTTAGATTATATGACTGGATGCTGCACAGAGCAACAGAGCACATGATGCACAAAACCTGTGGGATAACCAGATGCGTATGGATTTCATTCCAGAAGTAAGAATTCATTTTTACTGCAGGTTCTACACTGCACAGAATAATACAGTGTTTTGCTGACAGTGCTAACTGGCTATGACGTTTGTTGTAATACCTCTTAAATGTGCAAATTAAGTGCAGACAGTTTAATATAAGAAAATGCCATGGCCCAGGTTGGCATATCAGCTCTGCACCACAACACATACACTGATGAAACTAAAAGGCTGATTGAATGAAAGTAGGAATATTTCATGCTAAGTGGTATCAAGGAGCTGGTGTATGTAGCATGGCATAAAATATCAATTTATCTCAGACCAAAAATGAAAAAAATAGTCTCAAAGAGTCTTGCATGATGTAATGAGATTATTATAGTAACTAGTAACTAGCTTTTGTGATGTATGATCTATTATTATTGGCTAATTGCACAGCTTTAAGAGTAGTAAGTGAACTTATATTACACGACATTGTCACATTATCAGCAAACAACATGTTACATCTGCTGTCATGCAATAATTGCTGTTTAAAGTAAGAATATGATGCTGGTACTATATCCAGGAACGAAACACATTGTGATTTTAGTATTTTATTGTATTTTCTTTATGTTACATTTCATTTACATGTACAACAAAGAAAGGAAAGAAAACAGCAAAATCTGTATTTCTGCATATAAAACAGCTATCCAGGGTAAAAAATGGTGCATAAAAAAAAGAAAAATTAAGAATGATAGATTGAGCAAAGAAGTTTTTAAAAGCGAAACCATAGCAACAGCCAAACCAAAAGGATGCACAGTACACATTAACTAGTGTTTTTAATATTATACTGAAGTTGTCGTGATATCCATCAGTTCTCGTTATCAAGCTTGTACTTTACAGCTTTATCAGATCAGACATTATTAAAGTAGGAAGGAAAGAAGAAAAAAGAAGGAAAGAAATAAGGGAAGGGGTTATATTAGGAAAATGAACAGGACCTCTGTCTGTATATAATTACATACAGGCTCTTTTTCTTTGCCTTCCTGTCTCTCTGCTTCACCTGGCTCTGATTAAGACAACAGACAGAACTTCTGATCAGAGCCTGGCAGTCTGGAACATGAAACCACTGCTGTGCCGCTGCTGCTGCGCTGCTAAGCTCTCTTGATGTTTGCACATGCATGTCCTGTCACACACACACACACACACACACACTCAAAACAAGACACTGCTCTCATTCTGGCATCCATGGCGTGGCATGTTACCTCCCAGCCTTCATCTGTGTTGAGATGACATTACTCCTGCAGTGTGCAGCATGACCAGGTATTGTCCAAGTTGGAAGATTCTCCATGTTGTCTTCATGTGTATCAAGCTTATTAAGCACAGGGATGGTTGAGTGCAAGAAGCAAGCACCGTGGACGGATGAATGAATGGATAGATGGATGGGATGGGAAGCAGCAGCACCACCCCTGCCATAGCAGGCGGGGCAGGTCCATGTGGGCTGTCTGGTTTGGCCTAATGAGAGGAGCCCTGGTTGGGGCTGCTCCGCTCTCACTCACTGTGGCCATGGCTGCCTGTCATTAGCCACCCGCTATCAGGAAACATTCTGGGAAGTGGTGCCTAAGGGCCTCCTCAGGAGGCGGCCTGTGTCTCTTTCTGTCTCACCACATTTGGCTTTTTTTTCTGCCTCTTCTTTTTCATTTCCCCTCATTTTATTGTTTCATTCCTGCGTGATCTCTCCCTGTATTTTCTCCACCATCTTTGGAGTCACATTTGTCACGCTGGGGGTTGTGTCTTGACCTAACAGTAATGAGTTTCTTTGCTCAGGCCAGACCTCGCTGGTCTGGGGAAGTGGAATGCATAATGGCTGCTTGTTTGTTTGTTTTCTTAATTAGGAACTATTTCTAGGCTAAAGGACTAACCTTGCTTTTTATCTGATTGGCCCTTTGTACATTTTGTCTGCCGTTGTGCAGGCGTTTAAAATCGCCTGCTCCTGAGAGAGAGCAGAAGGTGTTCTCCTCCTGGCGTGTTGACCTCACTTTGAAAGAAAGGCGCTGTGTGTAGGCACAAAGCAGGCACTGTCTGGAGAAAGGTGGTGTCAGCCTCACGTAACCTGCAGAAAGCTCACTCACCTGCAGAGCACTGCCAAAGTTGGCATAGTGTTTATCAAAACTCTCTAAAAAAATACCACTCTTAGGTTTGTGCTAAATGCCTCTAGCACCACGTCTTCATCATTGATAGTCACAGTTTATGTTAAACATCATCCTTCTCTTCTCTTTCCTCACCCTCCACCCCCAGTTTGCCTCCTCCTTGCTCACTTCGTTCCATGACTTTTTCTCTCTCTCTTTTTGCTCCTGTCTTCCAGCTGTGGCCCCAGTTGTGCCAGAGCTGAGCAGTGACTAGACACCGCTAACTGACGACATGGGGGATGATAAAGAGATGCTGAGACCTTCCCTCCACCAAAGCCTTTGTGGGCAACCAGCTACATTATACGGCCCACTTACTTCAAGGAGGACCAGTGAGTGTTTTATTCTGCTATTTTATTTTTGTGCTCATACTTTTTATCTGAACTCATACTTGCTGATCTTCTATTTTCATTTAAATAGAACTTAATGTACTTTTTATTAACTCAAAGACAAGTAGTGCTTCTGTTTGGGAATATTTCACAAGGGCCTCTAGACTCCAGGCGGGTTTAAGGACAACATGGAGTGCTTCAAATGCAAGAGGCAGAGAGACAGCTTCACCGTGCTTTAATACAGTCTTACAGTCAGACACTGTATGCCTGTTTGAGCTCACACCTTGCGCCTTGTTCTGACAGCCCCTTCTGCCCTCTTTGCTTGCCAGTGAAGTCTAGTTTCTGAGCCTGGTCTCAAATATAAAAAAAAACAACACTTCTGTGTTTGATTCATGATCCTATAGTTCTTCAGCCATTGGTGTTTTAACCTCCAGGGTGTTTTACTTTAGACTTGCTAATGAAACTGAAGGTTCATATATTAAGCGTCTAGAAATATTTTCTCCTTTGCGTGAAGCTCAGAAAATGAAGTCAGGTCCGAAAAATGCTTTTAAGTCAGCAAGTGACCTGTCGTCCAAAGGCTGAGTGTTATGCCAGGTCAGAGGTATGTATATACAGGTGGTGGGCGAAATAGATGAAATTTTGCCAAGATGTATACATAGTGGGCAGGGAACAAAAGTCTGCCTACAGGCAAGGCAGCCTTCCTCCAGATTTTAGATACACTGCATCTTTAACCGTGACTTTGGGGATGAAGCTTTCTGAAACTATCTTCATTTTTTGTAGTATGTATACGCATTTCCATTTTAAAATTGACACAGTGCAAGAACCGCTAATGTATCGCTTCCAGATTCTGTGGTCACTATCATTCTACCATTTACAAGTCCACCATCATGGTAGACAGTTGGCAACAGGCAGTGTGGGTTGGAGACTTCTCTAAGGTAAAACCCATCCAGATATGAAAAAGCCTGAAAGATCTTCAGACCTTGTACTTTTTTTTTCCACAGCGCTTGGCTTCCAGCTTTAGATTCTCCAATACATGAGCTTATTAGTCCTCAGTGAAACACTTTCGAAATGGTAGCCATAAAAGTTGTGCAATAAATGTAACATGTATTTGGATGGACATTTAGCCCCCTTGACAACCCAGATCTGATTAGGGCAAAAATGTCACTGCTTTGCAGAAACACAGTGGTGTGGATGTTGTCAGGGATGGAAAACCACCTCAGGTAAACTCAATTTACCAAGCACTCTTAGCTCTCCCTGTTTTTCTTTTTCACTTCAAGGCTGCTGAAGGAAAGTAACAGCAGTTCTGAGGAGATATAGAAGGACTGCAGGAAAACTCTGAGATAAGGAGTATTGCTTAGACGAAGTAAGAAAAGAGGTGGGTGGGCTTTTAAATGTGTGGGGTCTTAAGAATTACATTAAAGGGAGAGATAAAAGACAAAATGAAGATGGAGATGAATATTGAATAATAGAGTTTTCTTTTCTGTCAATATGTGTCGGAGCAGCTGCAGAAAAGCTTCATCAGCTGGAGGAGAAGCTTGACCATGAGATGCAGGCCAAAAGATGAGCTGGAGAACAAGTGCAAGTACGACTGGACAAGTAACATCTCATTTCAAGCAGTTAATCACTAAAACTCTGGGATTTTTACAATAAGAATGTCAGCATGAAATTATTACATAACTGTCCAATTCATATCCAACATTTTTTAAGGCCGTGCTTGTAGAATCTTAATATTCATCATTACCAAATCAATTTGAGATGAGATTGAAGGAATTTACTGTTGTGTGTCATCCATTGGGTGAGGCAATCTGTTTGATTGCTTTACAACTGGGGTTTCAGAGTTTACAATAATGGAGGATGTTATAAAGAAAGATAAATGAAATCACTTCAAATGTGTTCCATCAGCAAAGTGAACAAACAGTTGGTAATTTAGTGTCCGTGTCTGGTGCATATCGACAATAGTCTATTAGTCATGTTTGATTAGGAAATTTGGGTGTGTGGAAATTTTAGTACATTTTATTAATAAAAAGCTAAAACACATTACATAGTAATTCCTCATGAGCAAGTTCAATTTATGAACTGTGGGTAGAAGTCTGTAACAAAGCTGTTCTTTCCCCCAGAAATGCTACCAACCGTTTAGACAAGCTGGTCAAAAGAATTAGATAAGGAGGTAAGCACGGATGGATGCATTTCAACCACGCACCTGAGACAATAAAGTGGGTCTAAGTTCATTCCTCTCCCACACTGTTTGTGGTTCCACTCTGATTAGATGAACAGCAGGCGAAGTAGGCCTCACTGAGGCAACTGGAGAGGGCGAGCCTGCCAGCACCAGGCACTGCAGAGTCCCTGCGTAAGGTGGAGATTGGAGGCTGACAGGAAACGTAGCCTAGAGAATGAATGTAAGCAACTGTAATCCTGTCTAAATATTATCTAAAAACTCTCTTGAGGTCTTGAGTTGTTCTCATATTCTCTGATATTTTGGTTTGGCAGTAGTTAAACGTCTTAACCTAATGAAACTTTAAGGACATCCTAGGAGCCTATATCCTGCTGTGTATTAATATAAATACAAGCTTTCTTTAGGCTGATCATGGTACTTTCAGGGTCTACTGCATATGTTATATCAAATGTTTATTTGTCTGTATTTATTCATCAGTGAACAATCTGAGGACCAGCTAGAAGATCTTAGGAAGAGGAACAGGGGAATTCCCAGATGTCAATGAGGAAAGACATCCAACTGCAGAAACAGGTGAAATTTTTTAACCTCACCTTCACACACAAAATTTAAATGCTTTGTCCTTCTTTTATTGATTGCTTTTTATAGTTCACTGTTTCATATATACAAATCAAACATGCAAATTTAATAATCCATATTCATGCAAGCAACTACAGTTGCATTATTCTTTTCTCTTTTTCCTCATTAAATTGCTTTAATTTTGCTGCTGCACTATTGATTTGCCTTGGGAAAAAAACAACAAAAACCAAAGTTTCATCTTGTCTTTTTTCTCATCTGTAGCTCGAGAATGGCATATGCTTCAGGCCGAGGCAGGGCCCAGTAATGAAGCTGAAGAAGAGTCAGGAGAGGTGCAGAAACAGGTCCCAAAGCCTGGAGGTTAGCCTCAGGAGATGCAGAAGGCAGCCAGCTAGAAACAGCAAGATGGAGCTGGAAAGCAACTGATGGGGCTGCAGGCCGAGCTGGAGGAGGAGAGGGCCGCCCAGCCTCGGGACGAAACTATTACTGACCTACAGGAGCAGAGACACAGTTGTCTGGTATACAACAATAGCTGTTAAAAGCACTGATTAACTGGTCAAAGTAGATTTAAAAGCAACACTATATGACATGTAAGGAGAAGAAATAATTCTTCACTTTTCAAATGAAAGTTGAATTTATAAGCAATAAAACACACTGTTATTCAAGTCATTACAGTCAAGTTTTACTGACTACTTGGTCTGGTGTGACCACTACTTTAAAGATGAGATTGCTGTATGTAACAGACAATACTATTGGTTTACTGACTTTATGACCCATTTAACAAGTGCTGAACATTGTTCACATGACTCTCAGTTAGCCATTGTGGCCACTGTTCAGCAAAGTTATAGTTTATAGTTCATTCATATAGCCCCGCACTACAATGGTTTAAATTAACATAAGTAGAAAAACTGCAAAACCAGAATTTAAACAACCAGCCAGGCGTTATTTAAAAAGCCTTTTATATTGCAAGTATAATTTGTCTATTAAAATGTTATAAGGTTGTAATGTTAGGAATTCGCTGCAGTCGAAAAGAATTAACTCACTTTAACTGCCGGTAATTAATCTGTGATTTTCATAGGCTCCTCCGGCCCTGCTACCGTAAACATGTCCTCAGTAGCAGGAAAAAGGCATTACACAACTCGGGCTGGGCTGATTGATATTAGGCGTGAATCGTTTTTTGGACCAGGCCTTGGAAATATCCGATCATAGAATTGAAACATCTGTTCAAAAGGCTAGAGGCGAAGCAAGAGGCCGTTAAAACCATTGTCTTGAAGCCAGCACCTCCCTAGTGAGACACTGTTTGGAAAGTTAAAAGTCTCGGTCAACACAGAGGCCAGTCGCTGAGGTGGAGAGGGGCGATATAAAACATGGCGTGACTGTTTGCTGTGATGCCTCATACTTTTTTCCTGTTAAAATCTTCCATGTAGGTGGAGTTAGTCAAAGGAAAATAAACATTAAGTTCAGTGTGTTTTTTCATGTATTAGGTAAACACATGCAGGGCTCTATGTAATCTCTTACTTTGCATCATGTCTATTTGAAACTGACTAATTCAGGTGCATTTACATTAAATGCTTGCAGTCGCTGCATATTAGATCTAAAGTCATCACCATGGCAAATCGTACGAGTCCTTTCTCGACTGTTTTACTTTATTTCTGTCTCATTCCCTGTTTCATACGTATCTGGCCTGGAAGAGCAGGTGAAGAGCTGAAGTCCATCTCTTCCTCGAGGTCCATTCTGAAAAGAAGCAGCTACAAGAGAAGCTCAATGACTGGAAGGTTGGTTCCATTCTAATTGCTGATTTCCAATGTGAATTGAGAGTTAGCTCCAAGCGAGCCTAAAGGCATTTCCTGATAACCTACATTTGACATTCTAGCTTGCATATTGCACCTTTTCCTCTAGCTATTCTCAGACACTCGTTCAATAAATACAATATTCCTATGAAATATTAGCCACTAGAGACATAATACCACTTCGACTCTGTAGGAAAAGAGCAATCAGAGATCGACCTGGCGTTCAAGCTGAAGTCACTCCAGCAGAGTCTGGAGCAGGAGGAGGCAGGGTACAAGGCCACCAAGCCAAGCTCGCTGATAAAACCACATCCTATCAGTCCATCGAGGAGGCAAAGTCTGAGGCTTTGGAAGGGTGAGCAAGCAGGAGGACCACAAAGGAGTCAAATATGATTAAAGAGTAGATAAGAAAAGCATTAGCATATGGTAGAGGTAGTTTCAAGTTAATTTACTCACAATTACCTTGCCTCACACCAGTATTGAGATTATATAATCGAGAGCTAGCTATTCAGAATGCGGCAGAAATGAAGCAGCCACTGGAGAAGGTTAAAGGCTGATTGATAGAATATACCTTGGACAATAGCCATTTCAAATAATTCTGGTTTTACGCTCAGCATTGTGACGAAAACTATAACAGCCTGGCCTTCAAAATATTCTGCTCCTGATTGTATTTCTAGCAATCTGCCATCGGCGTATCCCCAGCAGGCTCAAGGAAAGGCAGAAAGAAAGATTGTTTTGTCGATACAGTGTTTTTTATTGAGTGCAGCATAGATTACCCTCCTGATGGTTTCCCCCCCCTCCGGTCATGTCCTTTGGTCCAGAGGTGGAGAGCACCCTGCAGGAGGAGCGTAGCCTGAAGCTGCAGGTGGAGGGCAAAATGCTGCAGCTGGAGAAGGACCACTCCATGCTGGACTGTGACTACAAGCAGGTGCAGCAGAGGCTGGATGAGCTGCAGGCACAGAAGGAGAAACTCTCTGAAGAGGTGTGTCTATGTCTCTGTGAAAGAAAAGGTCATTTTCCAGTAGTAAGTGCCTCACACTCAGTACTCGTCTGTGACCTGGAGTGAACTTCACCGGGACCTGCTGCCTGAAAACTATGATAAAACAACAAAAACAGAGTGCATCATATGCTGCTGCTGTTTGTGATGCTGACACAGTCAATTCAGATGGGAATTTGTCTGTATTTTTAGACTTTTTATTAACAATTTGTGATCCATAATGAAAACAGTTCCCCATAAGTCCATGCATAACCATCATTTACTGCCCCCCCTGCTGAAAGTGCTCGTGCGCGCCCTCATGTGTTTGGGCAGGTGAGGAACCTGAACTCACGTCTGGACCAGGAGATCCACAAGCGGAGTCTGAGTCAGAGCGAGCTGAAGATGCAGAACCAGCAGGTGTCAGTCCTCCGCTCCTCAGAGAAACAGCTCAAACAGGAGCTCAACCACCTGCTGGAAGTGAAGCAGCTCCTGGAGAAACAGAACCAGGAGCTACGCAGGTCAATCACACACACACACACACACAGCAGCAGCAGCATTTGGTAGTGTTGTAATATTGTTGGCAAATTAATTTGGAGAATTTAAATTCATTATATCTGATTGGAGGAAAGTGCTTTGGCTCTGGTGTTCAGTTGGCCCAGAACAACGACTGACAGGTTTTTGGTGCTGTTCCAGGGAGAAGCAGGAGGCTGATGGCCAGCTGAAGGAACTGAAGGACCAATTGGAGGCAGAGCAGTATTTCACGGTAATTCTCACTAATATTATTTCTTAAATTTTTTTGGGCAATCAAATGCAAAAACAGTAGTGACAGCCAAATATTTGAAGCTCAGCATAGCTGAATCAACAGAGCAAGAAGCTATGTATCTACAGTGATATGAAACTGACTGAATCTTGTCCTCCTCCAAGACTCTTTACAAGACACAGATCCGCGAGCTGAAGGACGAGTGTGAGGAGAGAAATAAGCTGTACAAAGAGGCACAGCAGCGACTGGCGGAATATGAGGAGGAGAGGTAACTGTGATTACTGGTTTGTTCTAACCACCAGCTGAAACCCAGTCTGTCAAAGACCAGAAATACACAATAAAAAATACAAAAAACTCACATATGTTGAGGTCATAGAGTTAAATGTCACTGACAGTGAAGAATCTAAAGCGTGACATTTATCTGTAGTTTACATAATGGAACAGACTTTCCAGATTAGTGTTAATTCTTCCTCTGTGTATTCATCTCACAGCCAAAAAGCAGGATATGACCTTTAACTGGATGAGTGAAGTTTAACCAGATTAGCAGAATTCCCAGATGCACCACAGCCACATAACGCTGTCTGCAAGTGGACTGTGATGCAGTGTAAATCGCACTTGGAAAATCACGCATTTGCAAAAGGGTCATTAACATACTGATATATGTATACACCATATAGGCAGTCTATTTCTGACTAGCATAATAACAGCAGGGATTTTTTCTTTCTGTCAGTCAAACATTTCTCCAGTTCAAGCTGTTTTAATAAGATGATAATTACAGTTCCCACTCTCCTTCCCTCCACAGGGATTCTCTGACATCCCAGCTGGAAGCCAGTTTGACCAAGGCCGACTCTGAGCAGCTGGCTCGCTCCATCGCCGAGGAGCAGTACTCCGACCTGGAGAAGGAGAAGATCATGAAGGAGCTGGAGATTAAAGACATGATGGCGAGACACAAACAGGAGCTCAGCGACAAGGAGGCCACCATCAGCTCGGTGAGATCGGAGATTGGGTCAAGGCCATTTTTTAGTTTTTAGTCCAGAAAGTGTATTTTGTTAAAATTCCAATATTAAAGGATAACTCCAGTATTTTTATTGTGAGGTACCTATAGTTATGTAAAGGATCTGAATACTTCTGCTATGACTGAAAGTCACACAGTAACACAAACTAGCCAACCAATCAAGACAATGGTATTCTAGCAGCTCCTGTGTTCTGCAGGGTAAAATTACTGTTTTTGCCAATGGAGTGTGGTAGTGATAGATAGCGATATTTCTGGTTAAACAAAAGCGATTTTACTCTTTAATAAAAACTTCCATCTCTGTAGGAATCCTATCCATAATGTTAGACACAGATAATAACAATCTGAGCCTCTCAGTGACGAAATTGAGCACTTTAGTGGACTTTTCTTTGAGGTAGACAATTGCCCATTGGATTACATTGTTTATTTTCCTCTCTGCCTTTTGTTGCCACATTGCAACATGTCTTGGTGGACTAGCACCAAAATGGCGGCAAGAAAGGAAAAAGATACAAACAATACAGGGACCCACTTACAAAAGCATTGCTCAGAGACTGTTACAAGTGGTCAAAAGCTCCACAGGGGACCTTTTAACGAGTAGTTAATCGTCCTCAGCTGGTGGCCCAGGTATGAAATTCAACCTGATTAGACATTTGGGTTAAAACTGAGGTCCAGCTCCTGCGAATCACTTTGAAATGTGCTGGATAAATAAGGCTTGCTTGCTGTTGTATGCATGGATGAGGCTCACTTCTACCCTGCCCCCCCCCCCACCCCCTCCCGCACAGCTTGAGGAGTCCAATCGCACTCTGACAGTGGATGTAGCCAACCTGGCCAGTGAGAAAGAAGAGCTCAACAACCAGCTGAAAGAAATGCAGCAACGTAAGTGTCATGTTGAGTTAATGAGCACTGCAAAGAGCAGATTATTACAGAAATGACATTTTCATTTGGCCCTGGAAAATGTGTTGAAAAGCTGTCTCGCATATCTAGATGATTTATGGGGAGAAGGCTGTAAAAATGTCATAAAAAAGTAGGCATCAATCTCTCCATCAGGGAAGAGATTAATGTCTGTAGAAAGGCGCTATGAGTTATGGATTACTTAAGTAAAAATGTATATGAGCCCTGAATTGATATTCATCTCTGCTATTTATACAGAGTTCCAGAAAGCCAGGGAGGAGGAGAAGCACATGAACTCACTCAAACTGTCCTTTGAAAAGCAGCTGCAGAGTGAACGGACACTAAAAATTCAGGTGTGTGTCTGGGCGCCTACACAGGTCTGGAAAGCCTGGAATATTTCCTATTCTTTGATACTTTGAAATATTTTTCACAGATGTCTGTTATGTCTCATCATTTGTTGTCAAGAATAATATTCTGCTACAGGCCTGTGTTGCACTCTGGGCATAGGTATAAAAATCTGTCTCGCTGCAACATTGATATTCCTGCAGGCTTCCTTGTGTATATACTAAATTCATATTTATCTTAAATAGATCTCTGTAAAGCTCCAGTATATTGTGCTTTTTTGCTCTCAGGCCGTCAACAAGCTGGCGGAGGTGATGAACAGGAGGGAGACGGTGCGGGGAGGCCACCGAAGCATCGACACCGAGGTTCACAGGAAGGAGAAGGAGAACAGGAAGCTGCAGCTGGAGCTGAGAGCGGAGAAGGAGAAACTCAACAGCACCATCATCAAATACCAGAAGGAGCTGACAGAGATGCAGGCGGTCAGTACGCCCACGCTGCCAGAATATACACCGCTTGAAATATATACAGATACATTTACCAAACAACATCTGTGTTTCTGCGAGACACTGAAGAAAGCTGAATTTTTTATTACAAATTAAAATCCTGATTATGTAGCGAAATGTAGATGGAGATGCTGTCAGATACAAACAGGCTTTAAATGACAGTATCTAAATCAATTTCATGCCCATGTTTACATATTTATTTCAGTGTTCCTGTATTTCTTTAAAATCTTTGTTATTTGACATAGACAAACTAATTACTTCATTTGTTTGGAATCGTCGACACCCCAGAATTTAAAACAAAGTGCTACAGAGACAACAAAAGCAGGGCAGTTTAGAGCTTCTCAATCATTGTTATCATTGCTGAGCTGTTGATATCCATATTACGCTGTATTCTATGAAAAATCTTTTGGATAATGCAACTACATTTGTTTTAGAAAATCCAATCTCTGGCCTAGCTTCTCTCCCAAATTAGCCACTGACTAACTTGGGGCTTATTCTAACTTTGAGCAATGGAAAAGAACTTGAACCACAGTTAAAAGTCTGCTCGTGTCTGTCGTTCAGCTCATAGCCGAAGAGAACCAGGTGCGTTTGGAGCTCCAGATGGCGTTGGACAGTAAGGACAGCGACCTCGAACAGCTCCGGTGCCAGCTCACCTCCCTCAGCGTTCACTCTCTCGACTCCACCAGCATCAGCAGCGGCAACGACCTGGACATGGGCGACGGATATCCAGGTAGACGCTTCAGTCTCACGCTCGCCATCACACTGATTTGGCACCGACATTCAAAACCAGATCCGTGAGCGGACACACATCTGCGTGCGCCTTTCTTGCATTCCTCTCTGCTGTCTCTCTTCCTTCCTGAGTTCTTGCTGTTTCCTTTGTTTTCACTTTGAGCCTCTTTGTCTTCCAGGCTGATTGTGTTTGACCTTTTCCTCTTTATGCTTCCTCCTTTTTTTTTTTTCTTCCCTACCTCATTTCACCTCAACTTCTCTCTTCGGGGTCCGGTGCAGTGCGCATTACTCACTCTCACACCTCCGAATCAATGTCCTTCACCTACCAGCGCACGCACAAATCTGTCTGCATCGACACTCGGCCTAACCTTCGCTCCGCCCGTCCTCTCTTTGACTCCGACTCCTCCGACTCTGAGGACGAAGAAGAAGAATGTGACGGGCAGGTGGAGCAGGGCCGCCGTCCCCTGGCCCTCACCTACGAACAGCCCCCTGAGCCCGAACCTGCAGGTGACCCTGCATGGAGGTTTAAACCCGGGGAAATTAAAGCTGCAAGTTGACCTAATGATGGTTTAGAGCATTTATCCATCAAAATATTTTCAGTGTTTATATCTTCATCAGTCACTCAGTTTAGAAAGAAATAACCCCTAACCCTGATTCAAAGCAAAGTTGCAGTTAATCCCTCTGCTGTGTTGACTCCGTCTCCGCTGCGCTTTAATCCTTTTTAATGTTCACTGGACACGAGAATACTCACAGCTTGACACTGCTCTGCTTTGTTGAAAATTTATTCCACTGTTTAAAAAAAAAAAAAAAAAGTTTGCATCTGGAGTTTTTTTTTTTAACTAAAACTAAAGGTTTACAGCTATTTAAGTTCCTTCTAACCTTTCTAGTTCTCACTGAATATTTTGTTAGTGTTTGTTAAAACCATAAGAGCAGGGCTGGGCTTCCTGTCTCTTGCCCTTTGGTTTTAGCGAGGAATCATTTCCTCTCTGAGTGATGCCACCACAGCTTAAAAATGTCAAGGTGTTCTTTTAAGCGTCTCACATGATTAAAGGCTATTCTCCTCTTTGTGTTAACATCTTCCTGTTTTTTTGTTGTTTTTTTTTTTCTCTCTGCTAACTAGATTCCAGGCTGGAGGGTTGGATTTCACTTCCTACCAAGAACACAAAACGGTTTGGCTGGGACAAAAAGGTAATGTATTCGCCATTATTTCTTGTACTTACAGATTTGTTTTCTTAGTAATTACCATTACTATTGAGTAACCCCCCCCCCTCCAAAACCATTTTGGTCTATGTTTGTTCCTTTTCCTTTCACAGTATGTGGTGGTGAGCAGTAAAAAGATCCTGTTCTATAACAGTGAGCAGGACAGAGAGCAGGCCAACCCCTTCATGACCCTGGACATTGAGTGAGTCGTTTAAAGCAGAGTTTGAACATGCAACACCAAAGATTAACAATAATGATACAAATTATGTTAGAGATGCTTTTAAACATGAAGCCTGCATCTGAAATCAGCCCCTCATTCACTACTTGCTAGAGAGTAGACACTGAATAGTGAGCAGTAAATTGAGATTTCAGACTCAAAAGGGTAATTTTCTCAACTATAAAGTAAAATGTAGCACATTACATTGTGGGATTGTTAGAAGGAAGTAGTGTACATTCCACAGACACTTCACGCCCAGCTATGCCGCTAGCGTGGGTAATAGCAGAAAAAGACATAGAAGAGTAAACAACAAAAATAATTAAAAACTAAAATAAGGCACTTAAAAACAATGACTGGGTAACAATGAGTTGGAGAGAGGGAGCAGAATGAACTAAAATTGGGTTAAGCAATAGGATAACCATATGATATGATATATTGTGCCATTTAAAAACACTCAAGTTAATATTTTAATTGCTTTATACCTGGAGTAATAATTACACTTGTTATCCTGGGTGAGCTCAAGACTTAAGACCCCATCCATCTCTCTCCTTCCTGCAGTAAGCTGTTTCATGTCCGACCTGTCACTCAAACTGATGTGTATCGTGCTGATGCCAAAGAAATTCCGAGGATATTCCAGGTAATGAGCTGGGAGCCTCCCTGTTCCCTTCTCTTTCTCTTTCTCCTTTCGCAGCCTTGTCACTATAACGCAGGTGTGGTTTTCTAAATTCACCCATCCACCTCAATAAAGTTGCGTCCCCTTTCTTTCCTCTCCCCAGATCTTGTACGCCAACGAAGGCGAGAGCAAACGGGAACAGGAGGTCGTAGTGGAGCCCACGCCGTTTGGCGACCGCTCCTCCTACATCAGCCACAAGGGCCATGAGTTCATCCTCACCCTCTATCACTTCCCGTCCAGCTGCGAGGCCTGCACCCGGCCGCTGTGGCACGTCTTCAAGCCCCCGCCGGCCCTCGAGTGCCGCCGCTGTCACACTAAGTGCCACAAAGACCACTTGGACAGGAAGGAGGAAGTTATTGTGCCCTGCAAGGGTCAGTACGCTCAGTCGAGTGTTCATAAAGAACTTGTTTCTCCAATATTGATTTGGAGTACATACTTAGTTACATAGTTACTTCCCAACTGCACTAAGACAATTTGTCTGTCCCATGATCGTAAACGCAATATCTAAGGAATGCCTCAAGGAAAGTTCTTCAAATCTGGCACAAATATCTGCTTAAGGATAAACTGATTAGATTTTGGTGGTGAAAGGTCAAAGGTCAAGGTCAGTTTGAACCCATAAAACACGGTTTTGGCCACAACTCAAGAATTTACATGCTAATAATGACTGAAGTTCACACAAATGTCTAACAGAATAAAATGATTTCGTTTTGTATCCAAAAGGTCAAAGGTCAGCTTCACTGTGATCTGTTTGGAGCTCCAAACGTGCTGTTATCTTTCCTCTGTTTCTAATCCATCTTTAATCTGTTTTCTTTAACAGTGAACTACGACATGTCCACCGCCAAAGAGCTGCTTCTGCTGAGCAACTCTCAGGAGGAGCAGCAGCGCTGGGTCAGTCACCTCCTCAAACGCATCCCAAGGAAACACCCGACGATGAGTCCTCCCTCGGCGGCGCAGAACACCCCTCCTGAAGCGACGTCACATTCCTCTCCACGACTCTCGCCGCGGCCCTCACCCAGGGAATCGCCTCGTATGTCGGCCCACCGTGGAGCTATAAAGATCCAGCCGAGCAGACAGCAGCAGTCATCGGGGAAGACCAGGTGAGGAACCAGGGAAAGCAGTTTGGAATTTTCAATATTTTCAATATTTGAAACTTTCAGTCAAGTAAATCCAACGTCATGGGTTACTTTCTTGATACACTTTCTATTTGAATCAATTGATCTATAAATAGGTGGTAATGAGTTACAAATTGGGGTTGGAATTTGATTTTAAACAGGCCATTTGTAAAGGGTATTAAAAACAACCCAATTTGAACAATAAGCAGTGCTTATCAGCAGTTCATTTGTGTTTTCTACCAATTATTTTTACTAGAAGCATTTTCTGAGCTGGCACAAGACAACCTAATTTACTTTAGTGATTGGTATCGTTTTGCAGCAGGAAACATAACTTTCACAAAACAAAAAAATGAGGCTGAAAATCTGAGCTAGTATAAAAAAATAAGTGTAAATTTCAGCAAGAAATTGATTTTAAAAACTATGTTGTTTTTTTGTCTCTTGATAACTCTCTATCCTGTGTCGTTGAAAGGGGACTAAAGCTGTAGCTGACACAGTAAACAGCCTTCCTGAATCATTTGCATAGCCTATGCATAACGCTGTATGCAGCATTAATGCTCCAACACAGCACCTCGCTCAGCATCAGTAGCCACCTAATTGAGTAGAAAATGGCACCAAACCACCTGAGTGACAGTTACTAACTGTATCTGTCCTGTTTTTTTTGTGACTGATTAAGACACTCAGTTGTCCAAGTTTTGCTCTCTCAGCCACAACCTGACTCTCATCCCCCAGCAGTGGCCCCATGCTCCGTATCATCCTCCACTGACCCCCTGACCTCTTCACCTCTGACCCCACCTTTCTATACGTCTCTCATGCTGGGAGACTGTAAGTAGCAGAGCTTTGTGTGCCGCTCCGCCCGCCATAACGCTGCGCTGCTGTGCCTATTAACCCCCTCTCATCAATAACAAGCTGCAGTTAGAAACTCACCAACTACTCGCAGCTCTACACCGCCCCCTGGTGAACGTGGCAGGTATTACCCCAACATGTTATGACGCACTGAAGGCTTTTGACACCTCAGTGAACTTCACACTTACTGTTTCAGATTGCTTGAGTTTGGCCTGAAAGACTGGAGTTGGTCGTTGGATGATGTCGATAATGATGATGATGATGATATGCTCTTCTGAGGAAGTGAAAGAGGGGGGACAGAGGGTAACTGGACCTCTGCATGAATCATGTGTGTTTGCAGTCTGTAGGAGGCGTTAATGTAGCCAGATTGAAGCATGTTTTTGTGTGATTTCCAAATTTGCTGTTGAGTGCAAATCATGAACTCTGTGTTTGAATTTCATCGCTGTTACAAGAACAGTCTGACGTTTTGGGTAATATGCTGGATGCACACGCTTATAAAGCAGACAGGTTTTGGAATAATCTTGATCTGGATGTTTGCAAAGTAAAATATTAAAGTAACAGTTGAACATTTTTGGAGATAAGCTCATTTGTTTTAGCTGTGAGAAGATCAATACCACTCTCATGCCTGTATGGTAAGGCTACAACCAGCAGCTAGCTTAGCTTAGCCTAGCTTAGCATAAACAAATTCTTCTTCTTTGCAAATAAGCAAATTTCCAAAATTGTTGAACTATTGGTTTAATATTTTACTTCTTGCAAACATATAGACCAAGATTATTCCCATATCTGTCTTCTCTTTATACATATTTTACTCATGCTTTGTGTGGACAGCTTCCTGGTTTAATGAGTGGATTATGTGTGGGTGTGTCTTTGAAGTCCTGTCATTCTGTACCTGGTAGCATCCCAGGTTTTCATACCATTTTTTCTCTCTCTCTCTCTCTCTCTCTCTCTCTCTCTCTTCGCAGTTAACCCTGGCTGATCAAAGATGTGTGTTTTCATCTTTGTGGATTAATAACCGCAGTCTGGACGAAATGCCTACATTTGTTATTTGTTCAGGCAACTAAACTGGGGGAAAAAAAGAAAAAAGAAAAGAAAAACATTCACAGAACCTGGCTGTCGTCATGAGAACTGGGACTGTGTTTGTCATTTTAACAAGAGGAAAATGAGCATAGCCTCGTCATATTACAGTGAGACTTCATCCAAAGAAAAATGAAAAAAGCTCAATGCCTCGTAATTAAAACTGCCTTATTTTATAATCATCATGACAAAAACATGAACATTTTATTCTGTCAGATGCAGTGACTCCCTTGGGTTTATATTTGTGAAGTGTTAAGCATGTGTGTGAACATTTGTACATAGGATTAAGAGGTCTGTCTGTGTATTTATACACAGAAAATGTAGCTCATAGTATATGATTGTTCTATTTTTATGGATATAACTCTGCAGCACATTATACAGTACATGCTTGTCCTGTAAATGTATGAATACAGTTTTGCTGAATGGAAGATTTTACATCATTGAGTCGATTTTCTTGGACATACTTCATTACACAAAGTAAGACAGAATAATGAGAATCGAACAGAAATGATGTGTTTTCTTCTTGCCATTCATGACAAGTTCAAATAAATTCTGTTACCCTGAAAATGAATAATTCACGTTTCATTTATGTTTTAAATCCCATGTGTAGGATTTGTCGCAGTATGTTGCTGTGAAAGATTTAGAGTGATATATTACAAAGCAAGCCAAAAAAAAAAAAAAACATGACTCACAGCATTGCAAACAGTGGCTCTAATGATTTATTTTGTGCCTTGATGTCTTATTTGAAAGCTTTTAGACTGGATTTCACACAGAGATTTCCCCTCCAGTATAATGCAGAGAAAGCATCAAAAGCAGTAGCAATGTAGTGTATGAAATATACTGACAGAGTCAAGTTCAATGATTTCCACATCTTCCCCAATTGCACTATACCTGAATTATTAGTGAGGTATCACATTAAATTTACAGTTGAGTGTGAGCATGTATATGATATATCTAAATCAGTATACACAGTCATATTCCGGGGGGGGGGGGGGGCAAATCCCCTTAATGTGAATATGTAAATCATTAAACTTGAAGGTGAAGACATGTTTTGAGGTTAGGGTTAGGGTAAGTCTCCAGGAAATGAATGTAAGTCTATGTAATGTCCCCTGATGTTATGGAGACAAGTGTGTGTGCGTGAGAATCTCTCTTTTTTCTATATATGACAATATACAGTCATATTTGGTATCACAGACACATTATAAACACAGACATGTTATAGAACAGAATGTTATATCTGACTCCAGTATATTTTAGGAGACTGTTTGAACTATACCAGAATAGGTTTGTCTCTATCTCAGTAGTGCATGTGGAGTGAGTGGGCTTGACTGAAATAAATCTTTCAGAACAGCCTAAAGCCAACTGGCACTCATCATACATAATGTAGTGGTTCATCATGTTGCCCATCTGCTAAAATCGTATTTCATACTGCAGGTCTAATCCATTCTTTTTATCAGCTGTGTGACTGTAGGTTCTGGTTAAATTATCATGAAACCTACTGTACCAACCATTGTGACCTCAGGTGACACGCACCCTCCTTCTGTCTCTCCTCCTCATTGTGAATATATAGTCATTCTTTTATCTCTAGTCTTTTCATTTATAATAATAAGAATCTTGTAATATGCATATGTAATGGGCTACCTCTATATTGCTGTGTTGCTTCTTTTACTTTGGTAAAGGATCTGAACACTTTCATGTCCTGTTAACTTAGTGTAACATGGGTAAAAATGGAGACAAATGTATCTGTAGCCTCATATATTGTACCATACTTGATGTGCTAATGATGTCCTTTCAAGAACACAGTGTACTAACGATTGTTACATTGTTTAAACTTTGTCCTGACTTTGTGTCTGATGTCCTGTGTATGTCCTTTGTGAGACTGGATTGCTCTAACTGGCAGGTAAGTGGATTGTTTTTTTTCTTGTTGTTTCTTGTTCATTTTTAATTAATGTTTTTATGTTAAAATATGTTTATCATTATTGATAAAAATTATCTTGACATTTTGACTTTTAGTTAATTATTTGCTCCATTAGACACTTATTACCATCGGTTGAATGTGAATAACTTCATTTACTTAATTACTGCACTTCTTAGCCTTTTACTTGTGTTTTATGTGAGTGTTTCTTTTTTACTTTATACTTCTTCTCAACTACATTTCAGAGGCAAATATCACACTTTTTATTCCAGTACATTTATTTGCTGATTAAGATTTTACACAACTTATAGCTTATCAACTACAATACATAGTTATTGTTATTGAATATGTGGCTCCAACTCAACCAGCTCCATCAATACAATGATAGATTAATGCATCAGCAATACAGTAATAATATAATTAATAAATATCTATAATTTAATACTCACAGATGCCATTTTTCTACATAATGATTAGTTTTCCTTGTAACACTTAAAATTTTGAACACGGGACCTATAATGGATACGTTTACTTAAGTAAAGGATCTGAATACTGCTCCTGCTACTGCTTGTGGAATCAGTATATTTCTACTTCGGTTCCACACGATCCACTAAATAGTGATGGATAGGGCTTACTGCTATATTACCGAAGCCATGTCATTTTAAAGCGTTTGCATCTGTACATCAGTGCACAGTGAATAATTTCTTTCTGCTGAGCAAACATCTTGTGTCTTACGGTAGTTAGCTTGTCCAACGATGACTCTTTATTTCCAGCGAAAATAAATCAAACCCATCTAATTTTAAATTGATGATCATGCATTTTTACCTCTTTCTCACAAGCTCTCCCCCTCCCCCTCTCCCCTCCTTCCCCATGGTAGAAAAATCCAAAGTGCAACATAATGTAAACATCTAGCTCCCTCAGTAGCATCCCAGCTGAGATATACTCATATATACTCACATTAAAAGCAAAGTTTTCAACATAATGTTCCAGAATCAGTTATAAGCTGAAATATTGTATTCAACACACCAACAAAAAAAAACATGTTTCCAGGTCTTGTACTTTCCCTGCAGGTTAGAGTGAGTCAGTCTGTTGCAACCACCTGTCCTTGACGAATGTCTGTGCAGTGACGGCTCCTTGTTTACTTAATGACTAATGATTAGATCGGGGGTTCTGTTCCCCAAATGACTCAGTAATTTGCAAGAGAACACTGCTGATATAAGGAGCAGCCTGACTGATACTCATTCAGCTAGAAAACAACAGTAAGTTTTATTTTGTTATTCATGTGCATGACCTGGAAATGATGCCACTTGTACTGGTTTTTATTTGTGTTTAGATGTTTTGCAGTGGTGCAATACTTCAGTAAGATATATAAATTGTTTCAGGTTTTCCAAGGTCTCATCCACCTCATATTTAATTCTCTGTGTCCTCCCTCTCTTGTGTCCTAGTAATGAAGGCCTGGTGTGCCCTTGCTTTCCTCTGCTTGGCATATTTCTGCCACAGTGCTCAGTCCTGCCCGGCTTTTTGCAAATGCTACGCCAGAAGAACCGAGGTGGTCTGTCACGAGGTTCCTCTGACGGAGTACCCCACCGAGGGTCTCCCGGACAACACCACCTCGCTGACGATCCAGTACACAAACATCACCTCCATCTCTGAGGAGCATTTAAGCGCCACACCCCTGCTGCAAGAGCTCCACTTGTACAGCAACCACCTGCAGCAACTTTCCTCTAATCTCCTCAGGGGGGTTCCTCACCTCCACACCATAGATCTCACGGACAACAAACTGGCTGACCTGCCTGCGGACGTCTTCAGCCACGCCCCGCTCCGCAGCTTGGTGCTGAAGAACAATCGGATTGAAAAAGCAGATGCAGAGTGGTTTTCTGATAACAGCAGCCTCACCTGGTTGGACTTATCTGGGAATCATTTAAGGAAGATCCCAGCTACTTTCTTCCAGAAGCTGCCGCACCTTGAGAATCTTGACCTTTCTGACAACCGTCTAGAGACAATCCCTGTAAATTCTCTGGACCCGCTGACCAAACTTGAGAGGCTGAACCTGCAGAGCAACAAACTGGACACCCTGGACGCATCTACATTTCAGAGCACCCGCAATCTCACCTATCTGTTCCTCGCTCGGAACAAGCTCAGCAAAATCCCACAGAACCTTTTTCAGGAGCTCACGCAGGTCAAAGTCCTGGGACTGGATGACAACCAGCTGAGCCACATCCCTCCTGGTTTGCTGGACCAGTTGAACTCCCTCGATGATGAGAGTCTGGACCTGTCTGTCAACCCCTGGCTGTGCGATGGGAAGGTGGAGTACCTCTGGAGGTGGCTTCAGAAGAACAAGAAAAAGGTTTTCCTGCCAGAGACCATCGTATGTGCTAAACCTCAGTCTCTGTCAGCGCGCTCAGTAATGTCACTGACTGAGAGTGAACTAAACCCCCAGTCTTAACATTTTCCATACTCATATTGGTTATTTGATATGGTAATGCACCCAATTCAGGCTGTCACAGCTGTCTGACATTTCAGTGAATGAAACACTTTATTAGTGTAACCCGAGAATATAATTAAATATGATGTGAATAAAGCATTTAAGAATTTCTGTCTGTCCTTGCTCTTTTATTGAAGACAAAATGTGTTGCGAAAGTAACAGTTTTTCGGAGAAATGTTTTGTAGCTTTATTGCCAAAACTTGATGAGAAGATTGATCCCACTCTCTGTACTCTAAATATGAAGCTAATGAGGAAATAGTTAGCCTATTTTAGCATAGCATAAAGACTGGTAGCAGGGATTAACAGTCTGGTTCTGTCCAAAACTAAAAAGAAATCTACATAGCAGCACCTCTAAAGCCTCTAAACCACAACGTTATTTCTACTTTTTTAAAGGATAACTCTGATATTTTTGAATCAGGGCATTACCTTTAAGTGTTTTGGGGCATGAAGGATTCATAGGGACAAAAACCTTTGGAATTAATTAAGAAGTATTGAGCAAGAATGGTATACCCAGCAACCACAAACAGCTGCTGCAATCTAAACAAACTGGGCATTTATCCACATTAATCCACACACATTCATCTATGCCTCCATGGAAAACATGGAAAAATAAGTCTCGGGTTCAAAAATACCAGAGTTATCCTTTAATATGTTTGTATGTGTGTTCTTTAAAAACAGAAATCCAAACATCAAGACTATATAATGATAAAAGATGGATGAAATACCTCATTTTTTCAAATATTTTTTGCGCATAGAAATTAGTTACACATACTGCTGCATGGAATATTCCTGCAGGAATGAAAAAAAGAAAATATTGATTAATGTGTGGTAACATCTTTACTTTTAGAAAGTACAGAGAGAAGTAACCACTCACCAGTTGATGAGCTGGTTTGTTTGCTTTGTTTTGTTTGCCTCTTGCAACATTTTGTCCTGACTCTCTGCTGGGAACAAATATACTCGACATTGTATAAAACTAACACCAGGTCCAAGACACAGGGAGTTCTACTGTGCCTTTCAGGTAGGATTATGCATTTATAATCATGATTTTCACAATTCACTGAGTTTACCTGTAAATTCTTTATCATCTGTGCTTATATGCTATTGTATATATTTTCTCCGTGCAGTGTTTAAAGATGAAGTTGTTGCTGCTCCTGACCTTCACTGCACTGGCTGAATTACGTTACCAAAAAAGAGGCTCCCACTCCTGCCCAGATCTGTGCTCCTGCTCAGGTGCAGAGGTGGAGTGCAGCCAAATCTCCCTCACACATTTCCCCACGGATGGTTTATCCCCCAACACTACTCGACTGTCTATCCAGTCCACCAAACTCAGCACTGTTACAGCCAGTCATTTAAGCACTCTGCCCCTTTTAAATTACCTCCAGCTGTATCACAACAACCTGACGAACCTTCCCTCGGATCTGCTGAGGGGCGTTCTTTATTTAAGCACGTTGGATCTCACAGGCAATCGGCTGAATCATCTGCCTAAAAATGTCTTCAGCCATGCCTTTCTGCGCAGTCTGGTGCTCAAGAATAATGAGATTGAGAAGGTGGATGCTGAGTGGTTTTCCGTCAACAGCAGCCTGACGTGGCTGGACTTGTCCGGGAACTGTTTAACCAGTGTCCCATCCGCTCTGCTTCAGAGGCTGCCCAATATCCAGAACCTAGACTTGAGTCATAACAGTCTGCAAGAGCTACAACTTGACGCCCTGAAGAATCTGCACCACCTGGAGACGCTGAACCTCGCCGGGAACAAGTTGACCTCCTTGAAACCTACAACTTTCACCCACAACCTGAAACTGTCCCAGCTGTTTCTGCAGGAGAATCAGCTCAGAGATCTGCCAGCAACCCTCCTCCAAGGTCTCCAGAACCTTGAAATGTTGCTGCTGAATCAGAATCAGTTGCAGTACCTCCCCTCTGGTTTTCTGGGCGAAAGGAGATCCTCTTTCCAGGTGATCCTAACAGGAAACCCCTGGGTGTGTGATGAGAAGATTGAGTTTCTGAAGAAGTGGCTCACTGCACATCCTCAAAATGTCTTCTTTCTAGACGAGGTGATCTGCGCAGAGCCTGAAGGTCTCAACGGTCGACAAGTGGTCTCCTTAAGTGACAGCGAGCTTGGTCGTACAAAATCACTTTACTCACTCACTTTAATCTCACTTTAATTAAAATTGAATGTCAAATTAAAAGTTACCACTGTATCAAATCCTGAAATAAAGAACCCATTCCTTTATCCAGCACTGTTTTCTTATGATCTCTCCTTGATCTGTCATTGTTTGGATACTGTCCAGCCCACTGGGTGGCGTAAGATGCTCAATAAATTTTCAAAGCAATAATCTGAAAAGATAATGCATCTTACTTATGAATCTATTTACTCTGTGGGTCCCAGCCAAAAATGTGTTAAAGCAAATATAAATGCTAATATATTCAGATGTTAGTGATTTAAAAAAAGAGAAACTGTCCACAAGACACATAATGTCAGGTAAATGTTAACAGACTAGAGTTTAATCCTCTTTCCTAAATTGATTGATAATGATTTGATAAATGAAAGGTATAAGTATAATCCAAGCATTTTAGTCCCCTTTTCCCCCTTCCTTGATGAGTTTTGAGATTCTTACGGTGAATCCTTACTCCATCAGATCTGTCTCGCTTGTTGTTTGTTGCATCACAGACTGCAGCATTGTTACAGTCGTGCCCTTTTGTTTTTAATGATGTTGAGCATGTGGGAGTGTGTGGGCAGTGCGATGCAAGAGTCTTCCATCTGACCTCTTCTGGATGTGTTTAAATATCTCTCTCTCTTTCTCTTTCTTTATGTCTCTCTCTCTCTCTCTCTCTCTTTCTTTCTCATACACTCTATGTGTGTGTGTATATATATTTCTATAAACACACAACTCTTCGTCCCAGCTTCCTGATCAATACAGTGAGTGCACAGAACTGTAATTTATTACTCGTATAAAATATAAAACATTGCCTTCTCCAGAGGCTGTTACTTATGAAAATTAAATCTTGTTCCTAAATGTTCCCCAAAGAGTGGACGGAAAACTTCAGAGGCTTGATGTATGCCTTTCATTTCACCTCCTTTGAAGCATCCTGAGGCGAAGGTTGAGGAAGGGCCTAGGAACAGATTGCATAATCAGAATTCTCTTATGAGATTCCTGAGCTGTCATCTTGTTTTGGGGAAAGTGAACAAGCTCCATTCTCCCTCTACTCCAACAACTAACGCTGGTCTTGGGAGATGCTCTCTCTCATCTGCTTCTGTGAATGCCTCCCCCAGCCTAATGTTGTTCAGTAGGCAAGGTGCCCCTGGATAGAAGAGTGACGAAGCTTCCTCCACTGATCGGGGTATGGAGGGACAGCTTCGTTTCGCGCCACGGGTACTGTCGCATAATGATAACTGACTGAAATCTAAAAGGTCACGAGCAAGGTTTTCAATGATTTGAAAAATTACGCCTTTCTGACTTGGTGTTGTAACAACGCTGACATTATTGTCTTTGATAGCTGCCTCATGAAAGGCGATAATAGTGGAGTAATTACTTGACATTTTGTCATTATCAGCCAACATAGAATGTTTCATGATGTATATTTTTGTGATGGTTAAACTTTTTCTCTAACATTTAGCTCTGAAACCAGTAAGAATTTTGAAAGTGTTTTCTAGAGTTCGGCATGCACCGATCATTTTAAAAAAATGAACAATGGTCAAAATGACTGCAGGATGTAAACAGACAAGCATAATGTTTGAACTCAGAAGAATTATCAAATCATATCTTCTGTTCAAAATGAAAGGTTTGGTTGGGTTTGTGTGTGTGACCTCTGGCAGCAAAGGAGAGTTATGTATAGGAGTCTTGCATGCCTTCACGCGTCACACAATCCCTGCATGCAACAGTCAAATCAAACACTGCCATATTGGCAGGAAAGTTTAACTGTTCGGGTTACTGCCAGACATACCACTACTAGCAGCTAATTTGTCTCTCGCCTGCTGTGCCTTTAAAAAGTGAACATAGTGGATAGCTGTTGTGTGCCCTGGGATGCCAGAATAGTCAAGGACAAGCACAGGGAGAGCATTTTATCAAATTCCCAAAGATCCTGAAAGATGACAGAAATGGATTACTGACATAAATGTGCTAAGAAATGCCAGAAGAAAAGCAAATAATGGGGAATCCTCAGGCAACGGATTCCAGTTATGTAGGATCACTTCATTTTACAGAATCCAGCACTTCCTAACTTTATTTACATTTTTATTACAATTTCTTAATGACTTGCTTAGTAGAGGGCATTTTAGCATTTTATGTATTAGATGCGGATTTTGCAGGGCAAACTTTGTTGGACGAGAGGAAGTTATCGTAGATGCGTGGATACTGCAGGTCTGAACATTGTCTGCTCTGGCTGTCTCAGTACTAGAAAAAGCACATCAGGCACGTTGTGGTTGAGGATTTGTTGTTTTTTTTGCATAAAACCAATTCGACTAAGATTCAGGGGGAAAAGATCATGCTTAAAATAATACTGTTTGTACTTTTGAATCTGGATGTTTTTCTACCACTGTTAAAACAGATTGTACTCAGCAGTCAGCCATCGAATTCAAAACTGCCTCGATTTCTAAACTAAGTACCAATCCAGGACCAAGGATTGTGGACTGAAGTGTACCAATCACAAAAAGAGAAATTCCCAAGACAAAAGCTTCTAACAAGACACAGATCCATCAGTAGACATCTGTTCTTCATCTGTACCAGGTAACACTAACCTTGATATTTCGTGCTCACACTCACCTTCCTCACATTAATGTGTGTTTGAGCTCAGGCTGAAATAAGAAAGAAGCTGTTAGATTCATTAAAAGCTTACCTGAAGTGGTGAGAGAGTCACACTCAGCTGCTTCAGAGCTGAGGCCAGCCAATACCATGCAAGCATCTAACAACAGTAAAACCTTCCACTGCTTCCTCTGTCAACCTTCCCATGCTTTTACTCAGGATTGACAGTATTTTGTTTATGTCTTGAACCCGTGCTTATTCAGGACCATCACGCATTGCTGCTTACAGCCCTCATCTACCATGTTTAATCAGCTTAACGAAGCAGTTGAGGGTATAGAAAATAGCATGATCCCCTGTGCATTAACCTGCATCTCATTTATCATAATCCCACATGTATTTTAGTCTATCCTTATTCTCCTGTTTGCGTTCATCGCCACTGACAGCATAAACATGTGGAAAGTGAGAATGTGTTGCTGCTTTCAGCATTATCTCGTTATTACAAAGGACCGAGGCCGCTTCCTACTGTATGATTGGTTGGTGTTGTAACAGCTCCAGCCTCCAGCAGTGTTCTTCCAGATGGATGCTGCGCTTAACACTGCTAAATTGTGCCTTTATTGCGAATAAAGGTTTTGATGGAGGCTCTTTCCACAGCCAAAGACAAAGAGAGAGATCGAACCACATGGAAAATGTAATAACCTTCAAAGAAATATAACAGTTATTATCTGAGTAAAAAAGCTCTGCTCACAGATTTTATGCAGGCATAAGTAGATGTAATTAGTAAAAGATTTATCAAAGGATCATGGGCTTCAAAGAAAGAAACAAAACTGAAAAATGGAAAAATATCAAGATGAGAACAATTTAATGGAGGACACAAAGAAGCAGCGAAGGATGGTGTTAATACTGTATTTGGCTTCTCAAATGATAAGTGGGAGTCAGAGTCAAGACCCAAGTTTCACCCCTAAATTACACAAAGACATTTTCTTTTCACCCGTGTGTCATGAATTATTAGATGATATTTTGATTCCTTTGTCCAACCGTTACACAATACACGCCTTTGACATTCCAGCTCCACCTGTCAGCATGTACAAAGGCCTTTCTCCCAGGCTTTGACATGTGTGAATCTGTTGCTGGCCAGGAGAGATAGCAGAGTCCTGTATAGGACATGCGTGGGCGGACAGCCTGCGGAGTCCTGCCTGACCTCCTTCATGATCTTTCTCTCAGGGAACATAACTTAGACTGGAGCTCTGTGGAAAACATTACTGAAGAGGGAGCTAATACTGAATCAGTGCCCTCTTCCTTATCAGACAAACTGACATCTTGTCCCAGTGATTGATGCAGACTCCCCGTCAGTAAAGCAGCTAAATGTATCATCCCTCCTCATTCCATCTAAATGTGACAGGTGATGTAGTAATCACAGTACTTCAAATTTCACATTTTTGACCTTTACTTGTAGCTCCCTCATCAGGCCAAACACTGTCATTTTACAATGCCACAACCAACATAACGTGTTTTCAAGTCTAACATAAAATAATATGAAGATTACATTCCTTTGTTACAATTGTATTTTGTGACAAAATGTGTACACACAACTTTAACCTTTTCAGTAACTGTGAACTTATTTTTCTCAGATTGGAGGGAAGGTTACAGTCATGTTTAGGCAACAGCAATGATACCAAACCAAGGGATACTTGTACCTCAGGGGCTATTTACTCTTGTAGTTTGCTAACGTGTAAATAAGAAAGATTTTGAAATAGTTCAAATAATTTGTAAAACAAAACAAAAGAGAACAAAACAAAATTAGGATTTGTTTCAAAAAGAGGAGACAGAAGAAATCTGTTATCAATAAAACCTGCAGTGTTGAGAATGAGAGTACATGAAAACAAATTTGTGAGCAATAAAATCTCAACCGTTAGCTAAAAGTAAGTAAACGCTTAAAATAATAAGCTCAAAGTACAACTTTTATTTCTTTTAGCTAATGGTTTTAGCCAACTGCTCCAACCATTTATTTTATTGAAATAGTTTGCTAAAAGTAGCGTAATGGATAAACCGTTAGCTAAAAGTAATGAACTAACAGTTAGCTAAAAAATAATGAACAAACTGTTAACTAAACATAATGGATAATATAGTTAGCTAAAACTAATAGATGAATAGTTTAAACAGTTAACTAAAAAATAACAGACAATTAAAATACTTTGCAGAGAGTAATGGAACAGATGAAAACTTTATATAATTAATAGTGTGAAATAAACACTATTAGAAGATGACAAGTGGTGTTGCTGAAGTTGAGTTCATTTAGGCTGCGGAGGAGTGTCAGATGAAAAAGGCTGGGAACCACTGTTGTACAGTTTGGCTGAGGTGAATGAAAGAATTCAATCTTAAGGAAGATTTTGGTTAAATATAACCCACAGTTGCAAATTTAACCCATGAGTTCAGGGCAAATATATCCACCCATCAGCTACCCGAACCTTCTTCCACTCCACCATTTCACCATGAGGCTACCTGTGTACCTCATTTATAGAGGGAAACATATCACTGTTTTTGCGCACAAGGCAATGTATTTACATTCAAGACATTATGCTTTTTTCATAACATTTCACAGGATAACACTGGGCACAGAAACACAGTCTTGACATGCTGTAGATCATCCCTCCAGGTTGTGATAAAATCAAACCACTGACATCTGAGACATGAAGAGTGAATTAAAAAATGTCAGATTTTAATTATAGCTCCCCTACTGTGCCAACTGATGTAATTTCGAAGGTTTGCCCTATTTGTGCAGCAGGTTTCGTGTCACTCAGACTAATGGTGTGGGAGTTGAGACCTTTCAAATTGTGGGAATTTAACCCTTAAATATAACACCCATTAGGGCAATTTAGAGTTCATTTTTAAAACATAGGACACAGTGTGAAAAACATACCTTCAAATTTCATTAAAATAAGAGTAATGCGTTTAGACACAGCCAGATACAGCCCCATTAATATTCTTACACTGTCTGTGTTATGCTGATAACCTGCTGGTTTGTGAATGCATGCCATTTTGAATCAATGAAAAAAGATGTCCTCTTTATTCATATTTTGAATCATATTTTTATCAGAGTTCCCTCTTTGCCTCTTCAGATTTTCAGAATAACTACCTAATGCTCTTTTGAGTTTAATAACTCAACCATTAGAATTATTTTTGTTTAATCTCCAGCCTATTGCTCCTTCACCTCACCCACAGCGGCTAAGTTTATTCCACTTGAACTTCCGGAGAGGAGCAGAGAGGTGACGGCTGCTGCTGCAAAATTTAAACCCATTATAGGAACATATCCTGCAGCCAAGGAAGCTTCTGAGGTCCCGACGTTGGCAACATGATCCAAAGTAGAATTGCAGCCCAGTGACACAGTCACTGCTTTTAACATTCCTGCGCAGAGGGGGCTTTATATCTGATGCATTACCTCACAACCATACAGTGTCAGTTACAAAAATTACACAGATACTAAGAAGCAGAGACAGAAATGAACAGCCCTGGTGATATGTTGCTTTTATATTCCATCCCAGATGTATCTTTGTATGTATCTTTAAAGTGTTTGTGGTGTTTACTGGAGACTTTGATTAAATTTATGACATTATAATTCTCTATCACTTTAAAACACTTTCAGTTTTTCTTCAGATTTGTTGTGATGCCTGTAGATTCACAAACCTATCATGAGGTGACTACATTTCTCTTTTCTCCTGGAGGAGCTGCCTATTTTCATTATTTAAAAAAAAGAAAAAGCATTCATGGTGATATATATTTCTGTACAGAGGAATAAGCTACAGTGCAGTCTACAGTATGAGTGTGAGGGTTGGGGATTGGGGTGGGGGGGGTTGTTATATAAGAAGCCTACATGGGGGAATCATTGTACTGCCTGTTCAAACAGTACCCCTCAGCCTACAGGGACTCACTGCGCAAAGGAGCAGCTCATCAAGTCAATATCTCACACATATGTCCCTTTAATAGGCGCAATTTCTCAAAACACATGAAAGGCCCTTTGAGACCATCACTGCGGCTATTTACAATCTCAGGTCATCTCGGTGTCATTAACCCAGACTTGGTGGATTAATGTTTTGCTCTTGTTTCTCGTCTTATGTGTTCATGAGACAAAATATTCGGTTGTCTCGGCTGTGCTTTCAAAGCTCGTGTCCTTGCTGGGGGTCTGTATGCCCGCCCCTCCCCGGGGATCCTTCAGTAAGGGGATGTATGTGTCACTGTGACAGGAGCGCATGGCGTTGTCCCAGACCCCTGTGCCGCAAATGTGTGTATGGGCGCTGGGTGCAGCCGTCAGCTCACCGGCGCCTGAACGCAGCGCCATCAGTTCAATCTCGTGCTTGGCCGCGGTCTCCAGCACCTGTTGCTTGTTGTAGAACAGGACAAAATTGTTGATGATGGGGTGTATGGGCAGCGCTATGGCAATCACCCCGCACAGAAAGCTGATGGCCGCGTTACACCGACCTAAAGTGGTCTTTGGATAGACGTCACCATACCCCACGGTGGTCATGGTGATCACAGCCCACCAGAACGACTGTGGGATGCTGGTAAACAAGGTGTCCGGGTGGTTCTGCTCCATGGTGTAGCCCAGGGCGGAGAAAAGGAAGACCCCCACGCCCATATACATGAGGAGCAGCCCGAGCTCTTTGAAGCTGCTCTTCAGGGCAGATGTGAGGGTCTGGAGTCCAGAGGAATGGCGTGCCAGCTTGAAAATGCGCGCTATGCGCATTATGCGTAAAGCCTGCACCGCCTGCTGCACGTTCGCCAGCTCCATCACTCCAGCGCCGAAGGAGGTCAGAATCAGCACCACGAAGAAGGGCATGATCGCCATGAAGTCGACGATGTTCATGAAAGCCAGGACGAATTTGATTTTGTTGGGGGAGGAGATCAGACGCAGGAGGTATTCAATAGTGAACCAGCCGATGCACACGGTCTCGATGACCTCCAGAGTCGGGTGCTCCGTGAGGTTACCCTCCGAGTCCTCCACCTGTAGGTCGGGGATGGTCCCGACGCACATGACCACGGAGGAGACGAGGATGAAGATGAAAGAAACTATAGCGATTATGTGCGCGGGCAGCGAGGACTCCGGTTTCTCCATCAGCCTCCAGAGGCACATCTGGAAGCGCTGCCAGCCTCCTGCAGACGGGTCTCCCTCTCTATCCACCAGGATAGTTTTGACTTTCTCCGCAATCTCCGCAAGTTCATCCTCCACCTCTCTCAGGTGGCTTTTACAACATTCATCTAGGAAATCAGAGCCGATTTTCCAGAACTCCATCTCCTTCATAAAACAAATTGGGCAGATGCCTCTTTTCATGTGTATCTCTCCATAATAATACAACTCAGTTATGCACTTAAATGCTTCAGGGTCTCTGTCAAAATAAAATTCTCCAGTGTCAGGGTCGTAGTCGTCACATAGTAAAGATATTTCCTCCGAGGACTTGAGTGAACAGTCCACCAGTTCTGCCAGCCGGGTGTCCGGGTAGCGATTCAACACGTCCCCGTACAGCACCTGTTTCACCCCGCCAATGTTAACAACAATCTCCGTCTCTTCGCTGGCTTCGGACCCGTTACAGTCCGCATACCGCGTCCTCTGGATCCCCCACATTATGTTGACAAGTCCGCCACAAAAAAAAAAAAAAAAAAAAAACCCAAAAAACCAGCCCCCAGCTGATCGAGATTTTTCACACGACTGGTGACTGACAAAGTAAAACGCAAGTCACCAGACGCTCTGGGCGCTGTGCGCAAAACCTGCGAAATCTTCTGATCTCTGTGTTTTGGTTGAAAAAAAAAAATCATTAAATATGTTTGCTCAGGGGTGACTGCAGTGTGAAGTCTCCTCAGTTCAGTACAGCCGTGTTTGGCAGTGAACAGTGCGCCTGTGCGCTCTGAGAAAGTTGGCATTGAAGTGCGCGTATTGTCAAGTGAGCCACAATCAAACCTCAGGACTTCCGGCGATAATTTTCAAAACAAAACGACTACTGGCCAGCAACGTAGAAATGAATTATTTGAGTTCAACTATAAAACTGGAGGGACTCTATAGTCATTGTCAGCGCTTATGGTGAACTCCTGAGTGAATAATGGGCATGGAATAGGCCATAACTAATCATTATATCAATCCTATGGCTACAGTTTCCTTTAATATTCATATTATTAAACAATGACCTGAAGAGTCAGTATAACCTTGCCAGACCATGCTTTTATTTTTACAGCAAGCTCCACGTCTTCCGGTCGTGCTGTGTGTGTCTGTGGTTGTGTTGATGCAGCGCAGTGCAGCCAGGCACAGCAGATCATAAATATCCGCGGTGCGTAATGAATTGTGAAGTAGCAAACAGGGAAATCAGGGATACGCACTCCGCTGGGTTTTCGTGGCAGCTCAAAGAGCAACAGTTAGTTAAAGGTAATCGATCAGCAGGCAGCACTACACCAATATCCCAAATCATCCCTTTTTACAACAGCCCTTAAAATCTAATACCCAGGACCTAGACGCATTAGCCATCATCCATTTTGAATGTATTATAGGCTGTCACCAAATAATTAGTAGACTCAGGCTAAGTAGTGATCACTCTGTCTGAGAGAATATAGGCTCTATAAATATTTGATCACTGTAAAACCTGTATTATATGGCTCTTAAGTGATGTCAAGTTGTAGTGATGGTTGGAGTTGAAAAGTCTAAAGCTCACCACTGTGCCATTAGTGGGAGCATGACAGGACTTTGGTGGGTTTTCCTGGGCTATCAGGATCATTTTTAAAATATACATTTGCAGAATAATATTAACTTGTACTTGAAGTGGCTTACAACAGTTCTGCAGCAAACTACACTGAATTATTGTTTGGCAGGCTGATCACACAGAATCCCAACAGAAGTGTATGTCTCCACCTAGTGACAAGACCTTCACACTACAGCAGCATGAAGGCTTACAAACAATGGTGCAAACCTCTGAGGATAGGAATCCATTAATAAATGATTTTATTTATTTTTTTCAGTAAAGTCCTGTGTTTGTGTTATAGACTGCTGTCAGTTCTTAAAGCTAAAAACAACATCTGAAGTAAAAGCTGCAATGCAGTGGAGTCAAGACAAAGTTAGGTTAAATATAGGCCTATTTATAGTGTTTCTGCTTTCCTACAAGACTGTACTGGGAAACACCTGGTTCATTTGGGCTATAATTGGTGGATTTAAATAAATATGTAATTTCAGAATAACAAGGACTTTGTTACCTCTAGACTATAATGGCCATTCTTCTAGGACATACATTATGCTGATCTGTATGTGTAAAAGTTATCAGTGGTGGTTTATTTCTAAGTTCACTTAACTACAATTCTGGAACATCACTACTTGAATATTTCCATTGTATACTGGTTTATATTTCTACTTCAATACATTTTAATGTGATTTGCTAGTTTGCCATAGTTTTCTATGAGAGCAAACTCAACATTTTTGTGTTTTTGATTGTTGTTCAGGGGGAAAAGCTATTTGAATATGTTCACTTGGGCTTCAGGGAATGAAGACAGACATTTTTCACTGTTTTCTGACATTTCACATACTGAAAAAAAATGTCAGATGTATTAATAATGAAATTGTTGCTTGTGGCTTTTAACTACCTCTGTGTAGTATACTATAAATCTACTGTCTATTGTTGTGTACATTACAAGAGATACAATCCATCAGTAGATGTTAGACTGACTCAGCCTTGTGCTACACCTCCTCTTTGTGCTGTTACATGCCCTTCCAGCCCCTCTCTTGCTGTCTTCAGCGTACCGGCTCTATTAAAACTACACGGCGCGCTCTGATTGGCCGAGGTGCAGCGTCGACGCCAGCGGACCAATCAGCGTGGGCCACGGTGAGATTTTTTTCGATCTACTTTTTCTGGGAGACGCAGCGGCAACAGTCTGCGTGTGTTGCTAACGGAGGGGACGTGCACAGAGCAGCTAAAACCATGAGACCGTTTATACTTGGTGAGTGGCTACACTAACAGCTTTTCTACGTCAAAAGATGTAACGTTTGTGAATTTGTTTGTGGTAAATGCGTCTGACTTGTGTTTTCGCCACTGTGTTAGCTTGAATAGCTAAGTTAAGGTGCACAGAACAGTGCCAGGCCTCCGTTATCGTTGAATCAGTTAGTGAATAAACGTCACTTTCACATGCAATTATATACGTTTTTAATAACCTTGCAACAAACTGCATTTAAGTACGCCTGTCATGTCCTGTCAGCGCTCAGTGTAGCTGGTGTGGGTGCTAATGAAACACACTTGTTTGTTGAGAGTAAACCTTTTGTATCTTCACCTTCTCCTCCAGGAGTGCTGGGCTGCTCCCTGGTCCTGTCTGTCCAGGCTATGTACTCAGCCAGTGATGATGTTATTGAGCTCACCCCCTCCAACTTCAACAGGGAGGTGATCCAGAGTGACAGTCTGTGGCTGGTTGAGTTTTACGCTCCCTGGTGAGTCCCTACAACTTTGGTGGTCATTATGCAGTGGTAACAAGTGTCTCCAGATCAGCCGAGCAGTGAAAACGGTGACCACAGTTTCATTACAGGCATCTCACATTGAACCAGTAGTGTTTGAGTCCCTTGTTTGTTTGTGCCCCTTTTCTCACATGCATTAACCTCAGTTTTGATCAGAGGATACTGCAGGGACTTGTATGCAAAGTTGGTAGCTCCTCCTTGGGTTGGGCAGAGGTTTCACGGTTCAAGTTCACTAGTAGGGCACAATCTTATGTGAAACCTACTCGATGCTTTACAGAAGAATAAAAACAGTTGGAAATTCATTTTTAACCTGCATACGCAGACACAAAGCACTAATTAGAAGCTTAACAGAAAAGTTGCCAGATTTTGACTGGGTTTGTAGACTCCAGAGAAAATGACTGTCATGTGACCTGTGGAATCTGCCAAGTTGATAAATTTGAATCACATCAAGCATAGTGTACATTCGTGGCCCAGACCATTAAGTGTTCAATAGGCTAGGAGCAACAACAAAGTAGCCAGTGGAGATGTGTACAAGCAAAGACTCTGAAGATGAGAGGTGTTAAAATATTCAGTGGACGTGTTGATATTGAATCTTTTGGTTCTGTGACTAATACTTGTGATGTACTTAAGAACTACAAGAATATCTCCCAGTAAAATAAAATGTTTCTGGACATGTAAACTACCACCTCTCTCACTGAGTTCTAACTCATGAAGTGTGTCTATTATAAATCTAGATTACTAGCAATAAAAGTTTCTGTCATTTATCTCTAGACATCAATATGAATTAGATTTATCACTCATGTCTCTGCATCTCCTTTGTTTATCATCACAGGTGTGGCCACTGTCAAAATTTAGCACCAGACTGGAAGAAGGCAGCCACTGCCCTCAAGGTAAACAAAACATCTCCAATCATCTTGGCATTTATTACCAGTGGGGCCTTAGATTGACTTAATGACAGTTGTGTCAGCTGTTGGTATTACCAGTGAAAAACCTTTGACTATTGCAGAGAACAAATTTAGTAGTCTCAGCAGGACAGGGCATTGTCAATAAAATCAAACATCTCAGCATTTCTAATGAATACCTAAATTGACAATATGACAGTATGTTGGAGGCTGAGAGGTTCTGCTTTTAGACTAAAGGAAATATAACAGGCAGGTGTAATGACAAAGCAGGTAGAGGCATTCATTTCGCTCAGCTCCAACAAACAAATAAGGTCTGAAAAGTGTTTAACTTAACTGCTTTTCATTATTAACCAGGAGCAAAAAACAACAACAACACTGAAGCCATACAACTGTTGCCAAAATTTAGCTCACAGTTTTGTTAAACCTAGAAATGTTATGAAGTTTGTAACTCAACAGTGAGAATAACAGCAAACAGGTGTGAGATGTGGGCAGATATGGGCCTACAGTCAAATGTTAATGAATCGCTGTTGCAGATAAAAGCAGAACTAATACTAGAAACTAAACTACGCTGTTATTGCAGACAAAGCCAGTATGCATAACTAACTGTTCACTGACACGATGACTTCCAGAGTTGAAACCACACACAGATGTTATGAGAAGACAATGATTGATGAACAGGCAATGTTGTATTGCCCGCTGCTGTAATTAAAAATTGAGAGTGAAAACCCCCTAATCTGCTCGTTCTGCAACTCCTCAGGGTATTGTCAAGGTTGGCGCCGTAGATGCAGACCAGCACAAGTCGCTGGGTGGACAGTATGGTGTCAGAGGATTCCCCACCATCAAGATCTTTGGAGCCAATAAGAACAAGCCAGAGGAGTACCAAGGTACAGGCGAGAGCACTGCAACTTCTCCTGTTGATCTTGCAGCTTTGCATTTTGAAAATGTAGAAATTTCTCTCCACGGTGACCTCCTTAAGCTCTGCTAAAAAGTTTCGCTGAAAGATAAATCTTAATAAGTTAAATATGATCAAGTCTGTCAGAATAGTTTAGAGAATGGTGTCAGAGAGGCAACACTCTTGCCCTTGATGTTTTCACAGTAAAGTTATTTGGTTTTAATGCCTTTTTGGAAACTTTCTAATTGTTTGTGAAGTCACTGGTAGGATAGCTTCTGTAATGAGATGATGTTTTTGGCTGCAGTGACTGAAATCTGCATGTCCTTCACCCCTCAGGCGGACGGAGCAGCCAGGCCATCGTGGATGGAGCCATGAACGCTCTGCGCAGTCTGGTGAAAGATCGGCTGAGCGGCAAAGCCGGCGGCTCCGGCTACAGCAAACAGGTAGACCCAGCCGTGAACCTGTGTGCAGAGTAGCTTTTTATTGCAGCTGTTTGAAACTGGAAAGACGAAACACTTCAGTGAACATGTTTTAAGTCACACTCAACTGCCTCCCAGCAGGGTGGTGGTGGCGGCAGCAGCAGCGGTGGAAGCAAGAAGGATGTTGTCGAGCTCACGGATGACAACTTTGACAAGATGGTGCTGGAGAGTGATGATGTGTGGTTGGTGGAGTTTTTTGCCCCCTGGTGTGGACACTGCAAAAAGTAAGTTTGATACCTGACACTATCCTTACCCAGCTATAGGAAATGGTAAACACCCCCTCCTCTCACTAGGACAGGAGACATGACATGTCTGTCTGAGATTGCTATCATTCCAGTACAATAGAGGAGAATTTTGTTTGCCACTCAAAGAACTGAAAAGTGATGTTTGAAAGAGTAAACAAGTAACAAATTTTCTTTTTGGAAACAATGTTCCTGTAAAGCTGGATAATCCACAGACCTAATTCCAATGAATTATATATGTTATGTACTGTGGTAGCAAACTCCAAATGTACAGCGTCATGATCAGTTTTTCCTAACCATCTCTCTCTTCTGTTGCCAATAGCCTTGAGCCTGAGTGGGCAGCTGCAGCCTCAGCTGTCAAGGAGCAGACCAAGGGCAGAGTTCGCCTCGGAGCTGTCGATGCGACCGTACACCAGGTTCTGGCCAGCCGCTATGGGGTGAGTAAGAATCATTTAATAACATCATACATAAGTGCACAATTCAGATACAAATTACTGTACTTGTAGATGCAATGATAATGTGATCTGGCACTGCTTGGTGCAAACACTGCTGTGAAATAGACGCACAAAGTGAGAAATATTGGCTGTAGCTGCTAAGCTTGTCTGTCCCATTTTAAGCCATTGTATAAGTTTGACTAAACTTTAAATAAGCAAAGTAGTGAGTGAACATGATAATCAGTGGCATAGGAGTTATATCTGCTTTGCATGTGTGGCCTTGACCTTGTAAACATGTCAGTTTTGTACAGTTTGAAATGGAAGGTCTAAACATTGTGGTTATAGTGACACACTCTTCTTACTGGTGTTTTATACTGAATCAAAGGCTCTGCAGCCTTTTAGTGCACTGTCAACTGTTGACGGTTCAAACAAAGCTGCGACATTATGTTGGTAATGTGAAGTAGGTCATAGCATACTTTGTGTGTGTGTGTGTAGATCCGTGGATTTCCCACAATCAAGATTTTCCGCAAAGGTGAGGAGCCCGAAGACTACCAAGGAGGCCGCTCCCGTGGCGACATCATCGAGAGGGCCATGGATCTGTTCTCTGACAACGCTCCTCCTCCTGAGCTGCTGGAGGTCAGTGCAGCAGTGTGTTTGTGTTACTGAATGCTTCTGTGAAGGCTTCTAGTGCTGCTGGTTGGCCTAAGTTCACAAAGAAGGCCCCAGAAGATAACCCAACACGTTTCCACCTATTAATACATTTATATCGTTTACATTTATATTAGTTTAAGGCATGAGCAGTGACAGTCACCAAAGTTGAACAGGCAAACTGAAACTTCAACACAAAATCCCAAAGATATCACAGACTGAGAAATTGTTTTCTGGCAAGTCCAACAGCAGCGACTGTGTGCTATTAAGGATTAGACAAAAAAGGTCAAAAACAGCATCTCACTCATCACAGATAATCAGTACTTAACCTTGGTAATTACCTTGAGTCACATAAAACAGTAAATTTAAGCATATTGCACATGTTTGTCTCTCAGATCCTCAGTGAAGACGTCTTGAAGAAGACCTGTGAGGACAGTCAGCTGTGTATAATTGCTGTCCTGCCCCACATCCTGGACACAGGTGAGAGCAGAAACAAAGACTCTGTATATGTAGCCTTAAATCTCACCAAAAAGAAACACACACACACGGATGTGATGTTTTAAGTCTTGAGTCGCTCACCATCCACTTTCCTTGTACCTTAACAGGTGCATCTGGCAGAAACAGCTACCTGGAGGTGATGATTAAGATGGCTGATAAGTACAAGAAGAAGATGTGGGGGTAAGGATGAGAGACAATGGATCATTATTCAATTGACTAATTAGGACTGTGACTAAATGTCCTTCTCTCTCTTTCTCAGCTGGCTGTGGACTGAGGCGGGAGCTCAGATGGAGCTGGAGGCCTCTCTGGGTATTGGTGGGTTCGGCTACCCCGCCATGGCCGCCATCAACACCCGCAAGATGAAATTTGCTCTGCTGCGGGGCTCTTTCAGTGAGACTGGCATTCACGAGTTCCTCAGGTGGGGGCGCTGTTGTCTGAGCTTGTTTCACTGTTGCTATTAAAAGTAAAGGCACATTTCAGAGTTGGCTGAACGACAGAGTTCACCTGTTTGATTTTCTCTTCAGGGAGCTCTCTGTGGGCCGTGGCTCAACAGCCACGCTGGGAGGCGGGGTCATGCCCAAGATTCATGCTGTTGAACCCTGGGACGGCAAAGATGGACAGGTGAGTCATTAAGGTTTTTCTTCTGTTTTTTCATTACATTAACTCACACCACACGCTTTGCTTGGCCTTTCTGCTCGGCTGAAACGACAGGTCGTGATGTGGGTGCCTACACTGAACGTAAACACAAATCCCCTTATCAGTTTTATCTATTGACAAAGACGACCTGATCCTCAACAATACTGGCAAAAAGAAAAAGCCAGCATTTTGCAAAATTCTACAATGAAGATGAAAGAGAGAAGTGAGAAGATAAAAAATATGGACATGGATCTACAGATGGCTGGGATTATAGTCTGTTTAATGTGCGGCAAACTTTAGTTTTATCTCTATTGCACCACAATTTCAGTCAAAACAATATGTAAAACACCTATCCACTAAAATTAAAACAAGCTCACTACAGTTTTGAATGGATCTTTTGACAGCAGCCATGTGGGAGTTTAGATTGCAGGACTGTTGACAAATGCTCAGCCCAACTGAGAGCTTGATCATTAAGACAATCAGGCACCTTAGCCGATTTGGAAAAAAATTGCCCTTTTTAAAAGAATTGTCAGGTGGGGGGCCAGAGAGTGTGTGCCTGACTTAATATAGTACACTTTATTTGTTTCTTGCTGCCTCTGTACTGCGAATATACACAGAGGAATATATCAAGACACACTTATGTAATAGGCAGTTGGAGTACTCCCAAAAAAAACATAATCTTGTCAGGGAGTCAGATCCGTAGTCATTAGTCTCCCTTTAGGAAGAGTTTCGTAGGCAAAGCTCTTTTAAAGCTCTACTGATGGACAGGACAGGCTGGACTGACTGTTCTCATGCTTCTCTTCATCTTTTCTAACTCTATCTTTGTTTTACACTCCTTGTCATCTCCAGCTTCCTGTGGAGGAGGACTACGACCTGAGCGACATAGACCTGGATGACGACTTTGAGAAGGATGAGTTATGAGCCCGAACGGGGAGGGGTGGGATCAGATCCGATTCAGACCGGCTTGGTCGGATCTAGTCTGGTCTGGTCCGGTCCTGCGTGACCTGCCTCCCCTCTCCTGTGGAAGAATGGGAGGCCCGGTCGCCCAGTTACTGAAATACTCCAGAAAAGACACATGAGAGACACCTGCAGTTTCTCACACCATCTTTGTCAGTCACGGGGACAGGAAAGGGGGTGGGTTGGGGTGGGTGGGGGAGGGGGTGAGGGACGTACGTGTCATGTCCCTGGAGTGAACTCTGCCTCACGTACCTGCTGAAGAAGAAAGCTTCATATTTATATGGCCTGCCACCAGCTGAGGAAAGGAGGGTGAGAGGTTCTGAATGTGGCATTTCACTTATTCATTCAAGTCTTTTTCAGTCGTCATCCCCTCTCCCCTCCTCAGCCATCCTCAAGCACCTAATTTAAAAAGTGGACTTGTCAGAGTAACACTTCAATGTCCAACCTGGTGTGTCTAAATATATATTTTCTCTCTTTTGAAACAAAGTGAATGAGAATCTTGGGTTTTGCATCGTGTCTGTCCAGGACAAGGGGATACTGTGGGACTTCTTGTGTAGATTTTTCTTACACGACTTTATTTCAATTGTGTGAAAACAAAATGACGTTTTTGTTACAAAAATAAAAAGGAATAAAAACAATCACGGCCTCCATATTCACGTAAACTGTTACAATAACAGAAGATGCATACTACTGAGCGCATGCAATACCAAAGGCATATAGAGCTTGTTCAGAGTAACAACGTGTTAATCTGTTGATAACCTGAACAACAGTAAGCCACTTGTCAACACAGTAAAGTCCAATCAAATTATACCAAGTGATGTAATTAGTTTCCTCTTAGTGTAACATAATGGGAGTCGTAATACTTGCAAGCATATAATCCAGTCAGTATAAATATATGATATGGCACTTCACTTATGGAGAACAGTTAAAAACCATTTCAAGGCAGGGGAGCTTTGGGAAAAAGCAAATACACAGAATACCTCAATGAAAAGCACGTCATAGTCCACAGAGAAGGCGCCACATTGACAAAAGAGAATCATCCATTATTGTAAACATTAAGACAATGGAGTGCTCATAAAATGAAAGGGTTGTCTGGCGAGGGAAGGGGGGTGGGGCGGGGGTTGTGAGGATGACCGAGCCTCTATCAGGTGAACAGCGTAAAGCTGGATGGATGTGGGTGTTTGTGTGTGTGTGTCTATTATTGTCTCTGTCCTCAGAACTGACGAGAGGCTCCCTGATCCGACTGCAGCAGTCTGACAATGGACGGGTCGCTCTTGGCACCTTTAATGAACTCCTCCAAAGACAATCTACCTGTGGGGCGGAGGCCAAAAAAAAAAAAAAAGGATCTCAGTCACCAGCAGTTGAACATGTGAAGGAGGGCTGAATCACGCAGCAACCACCCACCGTTATAAACAGAAAAGCCTGTGATGTTCCTTTTGAGCTCAGGTACCCAAAATATAATCACTGCTGCCCTAGAAAACACTGCACAGGCAAAGTAAACAACCATTTAAAAAAAAAAAAGAATCATAATAAAGTTGCATTAACCTTTCTATGACTGAATGATTCAGTCATATCAACCAGCAGGTCATGCTGTTGTGCAATTTTCATTTAATTCAGGTATTCTTTAGGTGTACTGTAAAATACAAATGAAATATTTAAATATCAAAACATTATAAATTCCTAAATAGGGGACAACTCAATATTCTTTGGCAACAACATATTTAAAGAAGGTAGAATGCATTAAAGTGCATTTTATAATTTCAAAAACCTTGCAAAAGAATTAGTGATGATTAGATGATTAAATGTTAGGTATTATAATAGGTAATAAATAGGTATTAAAATGAAATGAGCTGCACTTGAGTATTAACACTAGTTACTTTGATATCAGCTTGCAGAATGCATCCTTGCACTACTTAAATATAGTAAGTAAATATCACAAAATAAACACTTGCAGCAAATGTTGCAAATATTCCAGTGTCTTGATGGAAGTTTTGACTCATCTAACACAAAGATCAAATGCAGCAGTGGGCCACAATTTATTAAGAGTATCTGCAACTTCAGCATCTGCTTATTAAATTGCATTAAAAAGGGCAGTTAACTGAGTTTTAGTGGATTTACCCTCCTCTGCAGCTGTAGCCGTAGGCCCGGTCTGTGTGGTACCACGTGATGTTATAAACCTTGAGCCTGAGACACACACTTCACTTTGACCTCCAGACTTTCTGAACCTTTTGCTTCAAAACAAACTGAGCTGCCCCGCTACCTCATAATCTAAATATCATACTCAGACGTGATATGTCAAGTACATTACAGTACAGGAAGACCTGGGAAATGCCTGAGCACTTATCAGTTGAGTGTAGCATCACCCTTTCACAATAAATGTCAAAACACTGGTTATCAAGGCAGCTAAGATGCCTAAGAAACCATGAATACTGACCCTGTGAGTTGTGTTCATGTTATGTCATGTTGTTATAGGACATCCTATTTCTCTCTATGTTTATACCCACTTTCCAAACTCTCTCATAACTTGTCATAACTTGATGTGATAGTTGCCCATTTATAATTGTGTAACACTGTGCAGTAACTGAATGGCCAAGCTCTCAGTCTTCACAGTCATTAAGGGCAAGCTACTCATAACCTATCTAGAGTACTCTAGGGACTCTACCTACATATTTCCTGTTAGAGGAAGCAAGAGGCAGGTTTAATTTAGGAGTCCTATTTGATTTCACCACTGATAGTAACATCTGGTTCTGATATTTCTCCACAAAAGAATAAAATTAAAAGCGAAACACCAACATGTCTTACCATCATTGTCAATGTCCATCTGTCTGAAGATTTTATCTGTCCTTTTCTCTGGTGTTGATTCATCCTCCGGCATCTTCATCACTGACGACACCATCTTGTAAATTGCCTAAAAGGAGGGAAGATCAATTGCTCTTAACGTGAATATTAATCTTCTTGTTTATCTGTGTGAAGCTTTTAGGGCATCAGAGATGAAAAATAACTGTTCTCACCTGACATATTGTTACATGTATTGTCTGAGTGATGATGGTGCACTGGCAAGTAAAGCTCATCCTGCTGCTGCACTTATTCTAAGTTACTCTGAACTCTGAAGGTGCATGGTTATAATGCATCTATTTCAACCTTCTAAAACATTTAACATTTCAGATCATCTAAAGGGGAAAAGATGAGGGAAAGATGTTTTGCTGAAGAAATCATGCTACGAAAAGCTAACAAAAGCACTGATGCTGCACTGAGCACTGAGGTTTTTTTTATTTTTTCACATTCATTTGTATCCACAAACACAACGGACTGAGCCAATATTGATATGGCCCTGCAGGCTGCTCAGCTCACCATATTGGAAGAGTAAATATAGCAACAGTGATAAGAAAAAACTGAAAGGGCAGCCTGCATCCATGATGTGAGAATGAATGAATTCAGACCTGCAAATGAACACTAAGCCTAAAAACACTTATTACACAGTAAGATAAAATGCAAAAATATATTTTGCATATAATTTAAACACCAAACAATCCTCAGTTCCAGCTGTGGAAATGTGAGGATTTGCTGCTTTTCTTTGTCTTATGCGATAATAAACTCAATGTCTTTGGGTTTTGGGTTAACAAAGCAAACTGTGCCAACATTATTCACTGTTCTCTGACATTTTACAGACTATGAAATTAATCTACTGAATTAAACAAGAAAAATATGCAGCCTGACTAAGAAATAGAATCTGTAAAACGAGAAACACTAGTTTAATATGTGCTAAACCCAGAGGAATTTATTTTTCTTTTCCCTTTCTTTTCTGTGTTTTATTTCATCAGAGATAATTCTGAAAAGGCAAAACTAGTAAAAAGTATTAAATTTCATTCCTCCCATGTAAATTAGCACTATCTAATATTAAGGTCTGTATTAATAACACATTTAGATTTCAGGGAGGATGCAGACTAAGGCTGACCCAAACTTGACAAGAGACTGGTGAAGACAGTGAAGAACCCCTACCCCGTAGTCTGTCCTTACCTGAACTATCTCGAGCATCTCTGCTCGGCTGATGTACCCATTCCCGTCCAAGTCGTACATGCTGAAGGCCCAGCGCAGCTTCTGCTCAAGCCCGCCGCGAGATGTCACGCTTAGGGCAATGATGAACTCCCTGAAGTCGATGGTGGCATCGCCATTGGTGTCGAACGTGCGAAAGACGTGCTCGGCAAACTTTGAGGCGTCTCCGTAGGGGAAGAAGTTGGCATAGATCTTCTTGAACTCCTCCACGGTCAGGTGGCCCGTGGGACAGTCCTTGAGGAAGCCACGGTACCACTCCTGCAGCTCATGATCGGTGAACTCCGTGTTCTCTCTCAGGTCGTTGAGGACCTCGGGACGCAGCTTGCTGTTCTGTTTCCCCATGACACAGTATACTAACTCTCTCTCAGGCTGGGCAGATCACTGTGGGCTGGTGTCTCTCTAGCTTCTCCTTTCACTTCTTCACTCTCCCTTCGTTTTTACGCTCCAAATGGCTGCTCGGCTTCCTCTGCTCCTGCAGGAGACCAACAACCCTCATTAATATCCTTGTGTGAATATCATAAATGATTCATGGGTTCAATAATTCCTCCCAGTTTGTAGCAGTGTTTTATCATGAAACATGTGCTGGAGATGCTCCTCAGGCAACTGAGCTGAGGGAGAAAATCTGGACAGCTGAGACAATGTCCATACACAGGGAAAAAAAAGAGATATGATTACAACTCAGATGTCATAAGGGCAATGTGTGTGTCTATGTGTGTGTGTGGTGGTGGTGGTGGTGGGGGGTGGGGTGGCCTGGTCTCCGTGGATACAGTATTAATCCTCTGGCACGGCGATAATTTATCGACCCTTCGCTACATGGTGGAGAGACAAGTGTCCTGGGGCATTGTGATTATCAATAAAGCCACTTTCTAAAAGGTCAGGCTGATACTGACTCTTGTTACTGAGAAGGCCAGACATTCACCTCGACGATAATCCCTAACCTTAATGCGAAAATGAATATTCTAGCTGATTTTAAGCAGGTGGAGTTCATGTGCTGACTGATGAGAAACACAAAAGATGCCTAAAAAAATACCAATGCAAACAAGGGACGCTGAAGCATTTGAACCACCTGGGCCTATTCACCTTTGGTTTCATGCAGTTTGTCCAAATTCTGTTTCCATGGTTATATTCTGCAAAATTTGTTTATTCATGTACACAGGGGTATTCATGACTGGGGGATATGAGGATGCATGAACACAACACGTCCAGAATAAAGCCATAACAGCATAAAGATGGGATGCTTTGTGCATGCAACCCGCTGATAAAGAAGATGCAAACATGGGCGTGTTAATGAACAAAAAGGTTATGACACTTGCAGGGAAAATACATGGTGTGTGTGTGTCTGTCTGTCACAGGTTACTTTTGGGGGCTAAAGACCAGTTAATAGGGGGCGGCATGTCCAACATGGGACAAAAGCTGCGTCCCCGACTGGGAAAAAGTAGATTTTTGGGTCATGGGTTGAGTCTCCAGGAAATGAAAATGATCCCCAAAGTGACCAGTTAGCTGAGTTTCTGTCCCAAAATGGAGGAAAGAACATCTGTCAGAAAAAAAGAAAAAAAAAAAGCAGTATAAACACAAGTTTACTGGAGATCCACATGAGGACAAATAATATCCATTTTACCTGCTTATCCCCCAAATAACCTCAAACATTTTTAGCATTTAAATGTGTATTTCATAAGAAACCAAGGTTAACTTCCTCCTTGTTTCTGTGTGTAAGAAAGAAACAGAAAGGAACAGAGACGGCAACTTAGTAAAAATGTGAAAAGTAACATTAAAAAATCGTTAAAAGCAAATGACTACGATCTTTGTTTTTGTTTTTTTTGGAGATCCAAGGAGGAAAATTTGCCAAAACCGAAGCTAACCTTTTACAACATGTATCTGGTAAAGTGTGAGAGGGGGAGGGACAGAAAGAGAGATGTGCGGGGGCAGGGAGGAACAAAGAATGGAAAAAAGTATGACACATAGAAAGAAAAACTATTTCCAGCAGTACTATGTGAGCCCGCTTTGCTAATACCAGCGGTTCAATTACATAATAATCTCTCTGAATAACACCTCCACTCCTACAATGAGTTTATAGGAGAGAGAGAGATGTATTATCCCCCCGTGCTCTCTTTTCTTTCAATTATTGAAATCCCATCATTCCTGCATTATTGGCACCAGAGCGATTCTATCTGGTGTAGAGCAAATGAGAGCAGTGTGAATTTGAATTAGGTCTTTTTCGACACACCGACGCCTTCGTTTCTCATAATTGTCACACAGGTGTAATTTCCTGCAGTTTTATGAATCAAAGTCCCCGAGTAACATGAGAGGCAGGCAGCTTTGAGAAACAGCCAGTGATACAAACAGTGTCGCTCAGCATTACGAATGGAAAAAAAAATCTATGACAGCAGATGCATAATACATTAATACAATTCATTTCTCATACTGGAAATCATTTTAGTTTAGCACTGCTCTGGCCTCCAGGCTCTTATCATTATTATTATTATCATTATTTTTTTCTCCTGGTCCCTCTCACCCATAATAGGCCTATAATTTTTTATTTCATTGGGAGCAGGTGGCTACCTACATTCTGTTAAGTGTCCTACAGTCATTTGTCCGTACACCTGTTCAGACCTGATTCAGACACTCTGTCCAACATGAACTAATACATTTATATGCAGTTTTCAACCATCAACAGCCCTTATGGAAAACAGCACTTTATTAAAATTAAACTAAACAAGAAGTGCAACTGAGGCTGATGGGAGAGCCATTAGTTTTGCAGGTATTTGGTCAAGAACTGAAACATTGGACAAATTAAATTTTGACCTGATGGAGCTGGATGAATTGTGTCACCAGTTATTACAATTCTCCAGTGCCAGTAGGATTCATCATCACCATGAACGTCCGAACAAAAACTGGCAATCCGTCCGATAAGTGCTGAGATATTTCAGTGTGAAGCAAAGTGGTGGACAGGCCAACTGACAGACCAACATCAGTCATATTAGCGTATAATAGAGCAAAAGCTCACATATAGCTCATATCCAACTTTTCAGCAAGCTTATGAATGTTATGCAGCAGGAGAGACCCACTAGAATGCAAGTGATGCTCACTTTGACAATATATTATCATTGTCTGTTTTAACATGGCTATGGTATAAATCACACACTGCCCTGCAGGCCCGACCGTTGTCCTTCCGCTCTAACATACAACAGGATGAGGAAGCGGCAGCACCTCCTCAGCTCTGGGTCACATGGACTTTTCCAGGACAGCTCAGTGTGAGCAGGCTGAGCTGGAGCAGACATAAATATGGGCGTTGCTATTTATTCCCTCAAACACACGAAGCAACAAGAAACCTAGAAGATTCCAGGCTGAAAGAGGACAGAAAAAAGCACTGCCCTGACGTTTCAAGAAGCTCTGACGCTAAATCAAGAGTTTACTCTTAAGAGGAGATATTCATAATTTGGCAGGGAAACAGAAACAACAGTGTGTACTCTGGCAAAGAGATTGTTAGTTAAAATTACACAAACATACTTATCGAAGCTTGTGGGTTGCAAAACTCCAGTGACCTATAAAATATGCTCATTAAAGCTTAAAACTAAGCTAGATTCCCACAAATAAAATATGTGCTGCAATTAAGGCTTATTCCTTATTCTTTTAGTGACTTTCTTTTCAGGGTAATAGAGAGAAAGTAGGATGATATCAGGGCATTTGATCAAACTTATTTCTGGGTATGTCTTAAGTACAAAAGCTTGCCCTGTTAGTGCTGTTTTAATCACAAACTCTATGAAATATTGCTGCAAGAAAACATCTAATTGACTGTTTAAGACCTGCTGAAGGCATGGTTTCTTGCTTCAGTATGCTGGGTAATTAGCAGTATGTTTTTCCACTTGCTTATAAAAAGTAAGTGATACCTGCAGTACATATAGAGCTACATTTGAGATGTCACAAAATGTTTTATATGTTGACACAGCTGGAGCCTTAAAGTGCAAGCTATTCTGGTGGATTTTAACTTGCTACTTTGCTGCACTGGAATATGTATTTTGCAATGTGGTCAGAAATAACTGCTTTGACATCCCTATGACCTCCTTTGCAGAGAGAACCGCGTTCTTCCTGCCTTGACTGCTAGGACTGCCAGAGAATAAGTTTGTAAGCCGAACACAGTCTGTGAGCGTCGCTTGATACATAACAGCCCTTGGAGATTGCCATTCTGTATTCAGTGTTTGCAATTCCCCTCGATTACACAGCAACAGTCTCTCTCCTTGTCCCCCAACCCCCATAGCCGTCCATGATCTTGTATGGTCCACTTTTTTCCAGCGGGTTCCCTGCTTAATGAGACTGTTTCACACAGACTCCAGTGCAGCATGTACCCCCCTCTCCCTCCTGAACGCTACAGCAGGGATTGTGTAAACCTCTGACCAGGCCAGTTTCACCGCTGTTTGCCGTTCTCAGGCCCACCTCATTTCCTGGGTAATGGCTTGTCACAACAAAGGAAGCCTTTATTCTTTTCCCAGATGCTCATTACTTCATGTACAGCAAAGAAGTAATTCCAAAGACACTAGGAAAAGGAGAGATGAAGGGAGTGTGTTTGGATACATGCAAGCACATAAGATGCACATGGCAGGAGGGAGGTGGGGGCAGTAAAACTCTCAGCAGTGCATCCATAAAGCATGACACACAGCTGATGGGGCTCATTATGCTTCTTACAGCATATCAGTTAGTGAGTGTAGAACAGAAGAGACAACTAATGTCAAAGTTTACATTCAAATGTACAAAAACAATCTCTTTTGCAAATATATGAAAACTTTTGTAAATCAATAAATATTTCAAGTCATTTTCTAAACAAAAATGCCACAAATCTGCTAGTTCCAACTTCTTCTTCGTCTTCTGTGATGTTTTTTCAGTATTCTCTGACAGTTAAGAGACTAACTGACTAATCAACAAATTAATTGGCAGATTAATCAATGGTAAAAATAATCTGTTTCAGGCCTAAAACACACTTTGTTAATATGCTGGATAATTTCTAATGTTTTTTTCCCAAAATAGATTTGACTCTACATCTCAGGATGTCAGAGGTCACAGAACATTTTCCATCCTCAACTCTGCACAAACAAGACAGAGAATATATTTTTCACGCTGTCTGTATCATGCCTCTTTTGAATGGAATGTAAATCAAACAAACTGATATGGTTCGGTGCACCGAGAGAAAGCAGACTTCCCATTTTAGTGGTGCGTGCAGCCTGCTGTGCAGTGGACGAGCAGAGCGCTCGCTCGCTCACTCCACGCAGCCTGAAACACTGGGTAACTAAGACTGCATCAGGTGGGTGATGAGTTGGTCAAGTGCAAAAGCAAGAAAAAGAGGCAATGAGCTCTCCAGTTATTCTCGCTCTCAGCGCTGCTTCGTGGCAGCCTCTCTGAACTAGTGTCAGGGAAAATCATGCAGTGGATCAGGATGAAGTCCCCTGACACACCAGTAGTCAAGGCAACAGGATAGTAGTGCTAAGGCTTATGAGAGGGAGGCGGTGTAACTATCAATCTGGGGCACACGGAGGGCATGAGATATATTGAAACTCAAAGGAAACAAGTACATTTTTTCTCTGCATCTGTGTGTGTGTGTTTCAGATATCTACTGTTGGTTTTAAATGCTGTTTGATCTAAAACAGCAATGTTCTTTGTCTATTTAGGCTCATCCAGAGTGATTTTATGCAGCATACTCATTGCTTGATATTGTCCAGTGTACAAATTGTTACGTTGCATATTCTAAATACAACTGTTTTGTGAGCAAACATTCACAACTGCAAAATCATTAGGTTTATTCTTATTTTGACAGTGACAGGTTTTGTTTTAGTTTTTTGTTTTTTTTTTACTGGTGAGTGGGTTAATTTAATTTTGGATGCATGCTCTTCACATGTTGGCTTTGGTCTTGTTGTTAAAAAGTGTGAGATAAAATGGAAAAAACCCAGAAACAATAAGTGTGGTGTAATAGCTGAAATTAGTAGGCTCACAAGCATCAAGCATAATTATGGCAAGACACAAAGTTTGAAGGGATGGAGTCCCATTGGAAGCAAGAGTGACCTGATAACAGACTACCTGTACACAATATCACATCTGGACAAACTCAGTCACACAAAACAATCATCACTACACGATTGTTTCACTATTAAATTAATCTGTAACTGAAGTATTTGTCTGTCACGTGTGAAAGTTTCCTCTAACAGTGGAATAAAGGTCATTGCTCTGAACAGTTTTATTTATTTATTTATTAAATGTGGTTGTACATACTGTTCACTGTGATATATAATGAAGTCGACCATATTGTCCAGCCCTGATGTATACATTAATTTTACATTACAGTCATTCAGGATTTGTGTACAGTATATTACAAAACTTGCATTGATTAAAAAGGTATTTTTGAGCCTACTTTTAAACGGTTTTAACATATTTAGAGATGTAGGTGAGATGCAGGCTCGTCATTTATGGGTGTAGCCACTGTAACACCCTCTTCTGTCTTGGGTAAATTGCCACATCAGTCCAGGGTAGACTCACCGCTGGGGTAGAATGGGCATCACAGCAGCTTAAAGTATTTCATTTATTTTCATTAAGAAATGTAAACTTACCTCTTTTAGGAGTAATGTTTAGTTATGAGAGAGTCCACTCTCCCACTTCACGGCGTTACCAGCAGCCAAACTTAACCGTTAACTTGCGCTAGTCTAACTTAACACCTCCTCCTACTGATACAACTCTGTAGAATCCAACACGAGAATAATTTAAGATACTGGCGGTCGTTTGACACTTTCCTGAAGAAAAAACAAAGATATGGAGTTTTACCAGTAACGCGTGAATGTCGTATTCTTTAAGCTAGCTTCTTATTTAGTCGGACCAGCCTCCAGTTCCCGGTGTAACAGCTTTATCATTTAGTGGAAGATGTGGCACAGAGCTCGGTTTTCATTCGACTCTCCCAAGTCACCTTTAAAGGGGGTTTCTTTTCTCTTTGACGGCGATAAACTCACTTCTTTTGGCTGCTGAATAAGTGTACACAGTTTTATAACGATGGAGAGTGAGGGTTAGCGTCAAAAGTAAAAGTAGTCGTTCTTTAAAGGGGATTTTATGGAGAGTTGCCGAATTATAGTTGTATGTTTTGTATTTAAAATACCCCTGCGCGCTGAATGGATCCGTCCATACTCGCTGCTTCCATCGTAGAAAACAGTCGCAGCAGCGTCCTGTGGAAAATTATCACTGGAGACTATTATTAGCACGATATCTAAAATAAACTGTTCACATTTGAGGGAAAATGTTGTTGCCAGAAGAGGCACTCATCAACTACACCCAGCATACTCATTATCATGCATAAATCAATTTTAAAAAACAGTAATTCTATGATGAACTTTAGATCAAACAAAGTTATCAACAATTGTAGAAGAAAAAAGCTACAGTATTGAATGACATTCTATGAAAATGGGTTTTATTGGCGGACTTCAATTATCGAGACACATAGGGTTAACAGAAACACTGCAAGCCTCATAAACCAACATATGAATATTTGGGTTTTCTTATAGGAGTTGCACAAGTGTTGAAATCATGCCTCCTTGATGGATAGTCCCCTTAATTTTTACCTAGAAACAACCTAAGAAACTTAATCCATTTCTAAAATCCCTCTAATGATGTGGGACAGACTGTACTAGAAAGCTCCGGTATTACATAATCCGAGTATAACCCAATTCCATCTATTTTCCCACTACAACTTGTCTCTCAGCCCCTCACTGGAGTCTTACACTCGTCCATCAGTACCTGTCGCAGTAACGTCTCTTGTGTAGGCTAAAGTGACACTGCAGGGAGGGTGGTGTGTATGTCAGCATTTCAAGTGAGTGGATAAATAATTAACAGTGCGTGTGTGTGTGTGTGTGTGTGTGTGTGTGTGTGTGTGTGTGTGTGTGTGTGTGTGTGTGTGTGTCTTCCTGAAGCCTGACACCTGTTTCTATAAGCACATGGAGTGTTTATCTCTACCTAAGAGTGAGTATAATACAGACTAGGAGGGGGTCCGAGGTAGTGATAAAGTAGTGTGAGGTTGCTTTTGTTGCTTTTGCCAATTTGTAACTTAATACTGACACAAGCCTGTTGTTGCTGGAGTAAAGCAGATGAAAAACATTGTTGTGACTCCTTTATAAAAGTATTATAGGATCCCTATCGATACATTTCCAGGGATTAAAAAAACAAACAAACAAAAAAACACAACAACGGCAGCTTATCATTCATGTGGCTGTAGGTCAAGTTAAGTATAGTAAAGTAGTGAGTATAGTAAAACTACATTTTAAGCCCACTATAAGTTATACTACAAATATGGACATGTACATTGTAATCAGGGTATCACAATCATGAGGGGATGGGGGTGGGAGGTTGCTAGTAAGGGGGCCTTGACAATCAGAATGTTTGTTGTTAACCTTTTTTTTCTTTTACATTAATTTGTATTAAATATTAAATGTTGATTTGTTTTACTAATAGTTAAACTTTAGAATATTAAATATTGACACAAAGCTGTTTCAGTGAGAAAAATACATGAGTGTCAGTTAGTAAGACCTGAACCGTTACCGTTTTACTCCATCAGTGGCACTGTTGTACAATATATTTGGTCTTTTCCCAAATGAAAAGCTCATTAACTAAGTGTAGAGATGAATGGTGGGCCAGTTGAATAAAACATCTTCAACATGTGACAAAACCAACATTTAGCTCTATCTACTACTGCATTTGACATCTTATACATTTACAGCGTATTGGTCCGTTTCTCTCATAAAGACAACTCAATAAATGTTTTTCACCACAACTCATTATGATGTCATTACTAAAATTCTCTCATTCTAATCAGAGCTCTGGTGGTCATTCTGAGAATAACCCATGGATGTATTAGGCCTCAAAGAGAGGTATATTTAGGGGCGTGTCTGGTTTGATTGACGTACCTGATTAGGGGCGATACACCACCTTGACACAATTGTGTTCGCGTCACCATGGTGTCCTTCGGTACTAGCAGACCCTCGGTGGATCCTCATATATAGTTTATTAGGTAAATAAATGTTTATTTTCTTAAGGTTTTTCCAATTTTACTGTGTACATAATGTGAACGATGCACTAGAAAAGTGTGTGCATATTTTCCCCCATGTGTTTTGACCGGAGAAGGGGAGACACTTAGCATCCCAATTAGCACGGATGCACCTTGCTAACCAAGCTAGCTAGCCTAGCGCACGCGCTATGCTAACAGTACCTGGCCCCGCCAAGCTCGTAACCTGTATAAACCATAGACTGGGTTTGTTTACCCATGCGTTACTGTAAAGCCTTATATAAAGGTAAATGTAACCTACGTTAAGCTAAGGACGTTTGTTTTGTGTTTCTGGCACATGTAGTTTATGCGCTGAATTATTGTAAGTTAATAAAACTGTCTGACGTCATGATAGTTCAGGTTATCACTAAGGTAAGGTTGTTCCGAATATTTACTATATCTCTCATGTTAAACAGATGGAAACAGTTGTATGTAAGTCTATGTAGCCATGTAGTGTAGATGTGAAATTATGCTGGCTGGAATAATAAATTTACATGATTTCTATGTTGTGAATGTTGGATTTCTGGGTGCCAAGTTCTTTATGTCTAATTTAATCTACTCTTTTGTGCGACTCGCTGCATGTTGCCTGATATTTTGTGTATGTTTGTGTATTTGTGTATGTTTTGAGTTTTACTATTTGTATGTTTTCTTACGTGTAATGTGCTTTAGCTATCAACCTGCCAGGGACTGATAGGCTGAAGCAATGGTTGATGGACATGAGGAGGAAGAACTGGACACATCTAACAGTATGCACTTTGAGGAGGATCAGTTCTTCACAGACAAGAAGGTAGAAATCATCACTCTGTATGTCTGTCATCATGATTCCATCCTCTCTATTTGCACCAACATGAACATGGTTTCATTACAGCTGCCAGCTTTTATATGGCCCTAACCTAGGACAGAAGTTAAAATCAAGTGAGTGAGCAAGGATAACATTTAGTAAGTCTTGCTCAAGGACAGTACAACAGGACATTAGAGACAGTGAACCTACATAGGAATAGTGTATGAAGGAGAGGTCCAACCTTTGTGTTGTTCTGCTGAAACATAATGATCCACTAGAGGCCGCTAAGAGCCCTTCAGTTTGCTGGTACAGTGTTGATGGTCAGTTACTAAGTAGGTAGTGGATCTGTCCCTAAAGCCTGACCTCAGCCGAGGGGTGGGCTTTATGGATCTGTTTATACGTGCTAGGGGTGTTTACGGGCACAGTCCCCTGCCAGCCAATTACTAAAGAGAATTCTGTATTTGGATTTAGTGGTACCACATCGTGTCATTTCTCCTTACTGCTTGATTTCATAGTACATTACAATATGTTATTACCACAGATACATGAGATGATATCACACACACACAGACACACAGGTCTCATTCTGTATCTAAGAAGTTTTTTCTTTTGCTGTCAACCTAAAAAATTACGCTCTTGCAATATATTGGATTTGTTTCATTACAAAAAAATTAATCAGTTTATACTATTTATTTGCCAATAAAAGTAAATAAAATGTTACTAGTTAAACCAAGGTCTTGATTTTTACCATGGAGCAAATGTCAAAAAAAAGGTCACCTTCTGTGACCTTTTGGCATAATGATGCTTTTGATGATATTGATTTTCAAAAATAATTTAAAAGCCATAGTAAAATGTATCCTTTTTCATGGTTACAATTTCAGTTTTGAGCCCAAGATTTTATTAATGTGTGAAAACACTTCAGAAAAAAACACTTAAATCATCATGCCTATGCAGTGGGTTTGTCCTTCAGTCTGAATTTGAGTTAATTATGCTTTTAGGGGGATTAACATGTCTCTCTGCACAGCATGTGTCCACAAGAAAAAGACTATAATTTCAGAAACAATTCGTTTTTCACATATTTTCTGGTTACTTGATCACACAAATGCAATACGTCACTGTGTTGTAATGGGTGGCCCAGCAGGGTTTTATGCACTGATGTGGAAAGGATTAGATTAATTGATGTTCAAGTCTGTACATGTTGCAAAATAGCGTTACATTTCTTTACAAAAACTCGTCGACCCTCTGTCCTTCCTCCGTGGCACGCATGTACATTTAATCTTCCGCACGATTAGTGACAAGCAAGTCACTGCAGCTGTAAAAGTAGCACACACTCCTCAGATATTGATTTGTCTGTCTTTACATTATGCTGAGTGAGGGCCAATGCTCCCCTCTATAACCCTCTGTCAATATTTAGGGAACACATTGCTCTGAAATCAAGGTTTAACTTGATTTAGGAACAATAACAAGCCCTTTAAATTATTTTGAATGTGTGGCATGTGCATTGTTAATCTGTGGGATAAGCCTCATAGTATCAAAACAGCATAATACAAACGCAATAACGCCTAGTTTGTTCACCCATTGATGTGTTTAACCAATTCCAGATAGTGGCAAGGACAATACTGGAGACCTACAGAGAACCAACATTGATGTATTTTTGATGTAATTAACTTAAAAACAATGCAGTGGCTAAATTGACAACTTTTATCTGACTGTAGTACTACTGGTGGTGTTAGACTTCATTTCCCAGAAACACTGTGGCTTCCTGCTGTGAATCATGTTTTTAGATCAAAACAGGGTCCTTGAGTGAACCCATGTTTGTCAGTTATGTGAATGGGTCAACACGAGTTATTCGACCTGATGTCACAGTTCATTTAACACAACTCCATCTCTACTCTGCTTTTGCATGCATGGTATTTTGGAAGGTTACTATAGACTTAAGTAGTTATTAGCAGCAACGTCTGCTGTATTCCACATTATTATCAAAGCAACTATAATTAATATGTTTGTATTAAGAATGGATGAAATGCAAAAGGTCATAGAACCAACTGCAATTCTGAACTTTCCCTCCACTCTATGGAGCATTTCAGGATCTTTAAGCTCATTGTTTTGGTTTTATGTCCTGCAGCATTTCTGTTTTGGTTCACTCTCACAGTTCTCAGCAGCAGCAGTCAGCTGTTTTCAGGGAATAAACTCTGATAAACCTACTGTATGGCAGCTGTCCAGCACCAAACAGCAGATAATCAAAGTTAACTGCTAGAAAAGCAGCTCTGTTGAAAGCAGAGGAAGATTTAACTGCCAACTAACTAGGTATTTCCCAGAGGAGTTGGTAAAACCAAAACAGAGGATATTGGATTTAATTTGCGTTTCTCTGTATCTGGTGGATGTGTAAATAGGATTGCTAATGATATCTTTTTTTGTTTTTGCAATATCCCTTCAAGAAATGCTAAATTCTGTCAGTGCTGTGTTTACAGCAGGTTTTCACTTCCCCCAAATAGCAAAAGAAATCACTGGTGACCAAGAAAGTCACCAGAAATAAATCCTCATAACGCAACTCCTTTAACTGAATACTATAGTGTCATAATGTGAAAGTTAACACGAGAGATGATGTATATGGAAGTATAGTTTCAGACTGTGGTCTTGTGTTAACGGCTGTGACCATATATCTGATTTGTAGTTTTTTGTACATGGTACAATCGAAAAGGACATGATAAGGCTGCAGACAGGAGAATCATGCTGATATACTGATAAGCTACATGTGCTGTAAATCCTACAGTTTCGCTTATCATATTTGCACTACTTCATCTTTTACTGTGCTGTGTCGATAGTGAAAATGCTGAGTAGACCTTACTAGAAGTTTCTAGATGTGGATTGATTGAATGCATGAATACACTGTCAGTGAATTGGGATGTTTTGTGTGAGTGAATGTGTCAGTAACGCCATAAGGGAATACAAGACTAGATTCTAATAATTATACAGAGTTTCTTGTGGATATTTATGTCATAAGTGATTCATATTTAGTACAATGCCTACTTTCTGTCATGTCATATTAAAGGTTTTGTTTTTGGGGTTGGTCAGAAAATGGTATTGACTGTTGTTGTCAGCGTGTTGGAATGAACAGCACATTTGAATTTGCAGTACTGCAAACTGAAACTTCTTTGCAGAAGCTGTGAGACTAACATCCATTAAGTCAGCATAATAATCATGTGTCAGCAGCGAGCCACAGACCGTTTTGATGTAATCATTTGATGACTTGTGGATTTAATTCGATTTTCAAACTTCATCAGCTTTTCTGGTATTTAAATGTTAAATTTCTGATACTTTATGTAAATGTCTGTGTCCTAATGACAAACATCTATGCTTTACGTTTGCCCCACAGTCACTTCTTGCAGCCCAAGTGCTGCCCTGGTTCCAGACTTGTTATCTCAAGCTCTGTTGTCACCCTTGCCCCTAATGAAAGGCATCACTACAGATAACATGTACAGTAACACACAGTGTGTTATTTTAAGGATCCTCTACTAGTATTTTTCTAAACTTATTCAAGTGATCAATTTTTACATAAATGCTCTTCTCTAGTGCCTTAAAAATAGATTTGTGACACAAATATTGTAAATGTGACATCATATAATATACAATACATTTCATAATCTAATATCCCATACTGTAGTATTAAACATTAGTGTATACATTTGGTAAACTTATATATAATTACTTTAAATAAATCTGTGTTGCAGCAGTGATACGTTACAGATGCCACATCAATAATAATTTTTACCCATGCTAGTGGCTAGCTAGCTAATCTTTGGTTGACATTTTTGATTTTTACTGGAATATCTTATCAACTATTTGATGGATTGCCCTGAAATTTGCTGTGGTCTCTAGAGCATGAATTAGAATGACCTTGGTGACTTTGGAGTGTTCATCTAGCTTCATCGTAAGGTCAAAATCCCAGTTTATGTGTTAGTGAACATGATTATCATTTAGAATTCATAGCAAACCAAAAAATCAAAGAAAGAATGAATGAATACATTTTCCATTCATTCACTCATGTGTCAGCATTTTTCATATAGCCTAGTCACTGGGGCAGCATTCAATGAGTGAGGTCTCCAGAGCTAGAACAAAGGTTGAATCCAACACAGTTTTTCCAATCAAAGTCCAATCACAATGTGTGTGTGTCTGTAAATGCATGTTCGTATATGTCTACTGGAAGAAAGCCAAAAGCTCAGTGTATATGATGTACTGTACAAGTATAGTATACTGTGTGTTCTGTACAGGTGGAGCAGCATGTGTGTGCTGCAATCAACTTCCAAAGTCTCTATAGAGGACCAAGGAACTTTCAACAAAATGTGGTTCATCTGTCTGTCTATCTGTGTCTATCTGTATGTGTGTGTGTGTGCGTGTGTGTGCATGTGCGTTCTGCAGTTACAAGCAGTTTTCGAACATTTCAAAATGCATCTGAAATGCAAGTCAGTCAGAATTCCCCCTTTGAAATAGTAAAGTTTCTGTTTGCATGCTATAAACAATTCAGTCAGTATTGATCCAACATACCCATTGGGAACATATGACAATATATTTTTTTCAATGTTAATATCTTGTGTGCAATTTTTTCTGATTGTGCACAAGCAAAATTCATGGTCGGGAATTTTAATGCCCTGACCATTTTCCGTAATTTGGATTCAGTGCTCACCTTTATTATCTCCGCCAAGGAGGCAATGCACAGCCATGCTCCTAAAATAAAGATACAGGAACTTAAAATTTTGTTGACCATATAATCTTTTGTCTAGGTAGACAACACCCTAAAAACACAATGTATCTCCTTACCTATGATACATAGTAAGAAAATTACCTGGACAAATTCATGCAGTGTGCACTGTACTCAGTACTTTCATGTCTTAACATAAAGTACTTAATGTGTAAGGATTGAAATCAGATTCTCTGCTATGTTGCCCTTCTTCAAGAGTTACTGGTTAAATTTCCTCTATTTTTAACAAAAACTTGTCAGTTAAATAAGAATTTAAAAAATAGCATAATTTTTTCATAATTCTTTGAGACACTCTTAAGATTTGAATGTAGGTATTTTTATGCTATAATGCAGACATTTGAGTATTCCTGCATATGTGAATATTGTATGTATGTGTGCATGCATTTATTCTGTGTATGCTGTATGTGATAAACTTCATAGAATTGTTTTAGCTTTTATCAGGTTTGGTCTCAAGTGCTATCTGTCAGCTCAGATAAAGTTGAAGAACAATATGGCATCGAGTGAGCATGGTTATTTATGACACAGCGATACCCTGTGCATGACTTCATTGTGTCTGGACTTTAAGCCAATGTTTGCTCAACCAGATTGACTAATAGGTCAGTAAACTGTAGGAGCATGTATTATCCACTGTATTATGCAGTTAAGAGTGCTGCTGGTTAATTTGTATGTATTTACTAATTTTTTGTGGTAAAAAGATCCCGTGTACAGTGAGTATCAAATACAGGACTGCATGTTAACCATTTTGCATACATTGTATATTCATTATACACATAATACAATGTACAAGTATCCACATATCTTACACAAGTTGCTGTCTATCTGTAGCATAATATTCTCAGGACTTCTGTCAGATTATATAACATTGGCCACACTGAGATGATTTTGGCAACTATATTTAGGAAAACAATGTGGCATATCAAGCAACAACTTAATGTTTGTGTTTCTTTTCTCATAAACAAAGTTACAGTAACCAAAATGGGAGGAGCACATAAACCAATCTGCTCATTGCTAAACATCCTTCTAACATTTTTGCATTCTACACTTTACACTTTATACTTTACACTTTACTTTTTAATTATGTATATTTATGTTCCTTGTAAATATAGTTCTTTCTTCTTGCTCTTCACTCTTTTCTTTTACTATAACTGTCCTTTAGCACCAATATACCAAGACAAATTCCTTGTATGTGCAAACTTACTTGGCAATAAAGTCTATTCTGATTCTGATTCTGATTCTGATTCTAATAGACTTAAATTTTGCAACAGACCAAAGATGGAAAAACCTACCGCTCATAACAGACTTACACTTTTGGAAGTCATTTCTGTTTGTCAAATTTTAAGATTCACATTTCACATTTGAGCCCAAGTCACTGGGCACGTTGAAGAGATTATAATGGTGTATCCTGGCAACAAAATTGTAGTGGACAAACTAATTTATTTGAAATTAAATTATGCTTTTGTTTACATTGAAATCAGGTATCGTGCCTTCAAGGCTAAATGAACATATAGCCAGTTTTATTTCAGTTATGCTACCAATGACCGTATTCTTAAAAAGATATTAGTAGTTGTGTTATTGTAATATTAGCATTATTCTTTTGGTTTTTCACTCTTTATTGGTGGTGATAGTACAGACAGACATGAGGAGAGACAGGATGATGATGTGTCCTGCCAACGTGTTTTGTCCTTTTTGTATTTTAGCACCTTTTTCAAGCGTAAGGACACAGAATGCAAATTGCAATGGCAGTGTGCCAGGAGCATATATACATCTATATGCTGGGTATAGATGCATGTGACAAACCTGTACATAGATTGGGGCTTGAAGGAATCACTGATTATACAGTGTGTTGATAGCAACCATGGCCAATCACATCAGCTGTTCTCATCCCTTTTAAAAATGCCTTGCCCACCACGGTATCCTTAGCTTTACTTTTTATGGCCACATTGAAAGCCTGGTCCAGATATTTTCTATGAATAATAAAATTTTATCTGATTAAAAAAAAAAGATTCAGAGAATTACCTCACACCCTTGTTTGGATATTGTTTTATTGCATGTCATTGTTTGGTTAAAAAAGGGGGGGAATGTAATGGTTTGTGCTGATTGAGACTTGAAAGTTCAACGTAGCAGCAGTCAAAGCTTATGTGATGACAAAGCTGATGCAGATTTGGCAAACTACTTAGCACAACAATCCATACTGTAGGGTTGGGAAATGTGATTAAGGAGTCTACAGATAACCACTGATTACACAGAGCAAAGCATACAGACTGTAATGTCTGTACTCCTCAACTATCTCTTCAAAATTGTCATGTGCATGTTATCATGTGGTTTGATCATGCACTGTTGTTACATGTGCTTTTCAGACTACGTTTTAAATAAATAATGAAGTTGAACAGTACATATCAGTGATCTCAGTGGATTAAACAGTTGACCTTTACGCTGAACGATTGATTGGGCAAGAGTGCCTACAGCTGCCCTGCTAACAGACTGCACATGTCTGCCTCCTGTGATGTGGGGTCACAGAGTTTAGGGTCACTCCTTATGGGCCTCATCAGGTGGTCAACAGCAGCAGGACTGTGCCATCTTTTTTTTCCTTCTCTGACTTCTCATTCTCTTTCCTCTTCTTATCATCTTCTGTTTTTTTTTATCTGTAGCCAATGTCAGATTTTAGCAGCTCATGGAAAAAGAGCAGAATCAATAAAATTATTTAAGTTATGCCAGCATAGTATTACATAGCCAGCATTAGTAATAGCAGATGTTTATTTACCAGTCTAGAGGAAACATTGCAAGCTCTGCATGACTGAATTTCTTTTGCTCATCTCATCACTTTCTGATATTCAGTCACCATAGTGTCCAGTCTGCTCCGAGGATGGAGCGCTGTTCAGAGGGTGTATTATAACCGCTTGTAAATGCAACAATGGAAGATGCTCTTGGCAAACAACCATCACCACCACCCTCACCATGACAAAAAACCACATTCAGCAGTAAAGTAAACTTACATATAACCCCTCTTTAAATTCCCAGTGAAAAAGCATAAACCAGGTTAACTGTAGCCCACAACATCATAACGAGTAAAGATGAATAGACGGCGGGTAACAGTCAATGCAAATGCCAGGCAACCTGTTCAGAGGCTTAAGCTCCCTTTGGACTCTATCTGTGTACATGTCTGTCAGTGCAAACACTGACAAACTTCTAAAAAGGTGCTGATGGGGATACATTGCAACAGGCCATTACACAATGTTCAGATGTAGTTATGTGATCGATTAACAAAAGAAAATTTGGAAGTAGTGTAAAGTAGTCAGAAAAACAGTATGCATGCTCAAACACTGCATATGGTTAATGCAGCATATTTAGACTAAATCCTTAAAAGTAAAAGTAAAAGACTAAAGTCAATCCAAAGTTGTCACTGTTTATTTATTTATTGCATGAGCCGTACCTGCCACAGACCGGACTGCAGTCCCACTTTAAACAGTAAATCAAACTCTGCCTGAACCTTTGAATCTTTGTAGATCAAAGTTCATCATGAAACCCATTTCAAAGTTTAGCAAATGTTTTCACTGTTTTCATTTTGACTTGGGGCAGTGGAAGCAGAACAACAGGCATCTAACACCTAACTTATCACAAGGTATGGTACTATACTGTAAGTACTGTAACTATGATTATTTTAACTATAAATATTAGCCACATTCCCATTTAAAATGCTTAGTCTAGCCCTGATGTGTAGTGTTGTATGTAGTAAAGATATCATTAAATTAATGTAAAACTGACCACACATGTTCAGTGATGTTTATCAACGTGAACTGTCAAATAAACTAGTACATAAAATAACCAAACTGACACTAAACGACACATCCAGCATTTACATGACAGTGGAAATGTTGCCTTAAGTTATTGGTTTGTTGTTTTTGGTTAATGCCATCAACAGATAAGGCAGATAGTAAGTTTTATTATCTTTTTCACACCTAAAAGGACTTTGTGTTTGGATCACGCCTTGATCACTAAGTGCTCACTAATGAGTGTCTGTCGGTGACCTAATTCACACTGCAGCTGTTGGCCAGTCGACTTCATTGACTGACACTGCATTTTTACAATAGAACTTCAAGGATATTAACCTCTGACTGATTATGTACATTTAAAACCTTTAGACCTAAATTTTCAAAATATTTACCCAGATTTTCAAGGCAAGACAAATTTATGGTACACAGTGAATAACATTAATCACAGGATAGAGTCATTCTTATATAAATAAATGGCTTATTAAACCGACTGCAAGTTTAACTCTTGTTATTGATAAATTAACAACACCAAGAAAATGAGTAAAATCATTGCGAGAATTAATTTTGACTACATGACTGCTCTTCGTGGAAATCTGAATTATGTTTGAGATAATGAAGTATTATAAAACCAGCAGTATCTGATAAGACTAACATTTAATGTGCTTTGATCAATTAAAATATCTTATCCAAAGTCATATTTGCATTTAAACATCCATGAAATGAGTCATTAATGTAGTTAAAAGAAGACATCTAGCAGTTTTGTAAGCATGTGCTTCAATATATAAGTATCCTGTCAAACCTTTTCCCTTTGTCCCTCCACACAGGAGGGTGGGGTGGACTTTGAGCGTTCAAACCGCTGTCTGTGCCTCCCAGTCTTCTGACAGAGCCCGGCCGTGGGTATAAAAGCCCTGAGCTGAGACTGAGAAATCAGTCTCATCTGAGTACTCGCCAACCCCAAGGGAGAGAGCTTCAACCCATCATGGGGGACCCAAAGCTCTGCCTTTTGCTGCTCCTCAGCACATCTACCTTGGCTTGTGAGTAGTTCTTAGAAAACATTGTAACATATTTTAACAATAAGTGTTTTTTTTTTCTTTTTAGTTTATCCTACTGTTTTGATGAAAATTAAATATTTCCAAAATTGTTTTGTAATCTTTTTACGAACATTTCAAAGTATATTATCACAATAAAAAAAAAAAAACATGTAAGAACTTGTTAAAAAAGTTAAATGCTATGTGTAAAGCCATACAATAATAATTTTATGACCTTGATCATATGGATTATTGTAACTGTGGTACATTTTATACATATACATTTTTATTTAGACATTCCAATTGTTTCAGTTGCATTACAGTTAATAAAAAACTAAATTATCGAACTTTTTTCTGAACAGTTGCCCAAGATGATCAGCCAACCTGCCTGTGTAAGTTAGACCAGACTACTTGCTGTGATCAAAATTTAAACTCATTAACATGAGGTTATTTAATGATATCCAGTCTACACATTTTCTGTATTTTTATGTGGGTAAATAGGTTGCTTTTACATACTAAATCTCTTCTCTCTTTTAATAAATAATTTTCTTTTTTTAGTGGCCAAAAGGTACAAGACCCTGCATAAATATGAATACCAATATGAAGCTGAATCTTTAAATGCAATCAATGGAGCCTCACCACTCAAGAACGGACCCAAGGCATCTTGCAAGGTATGAGAAACATCTTTCACAATTATTCCCAGTCGTGTTTTTTTTTTTTTTCAAAGGGTGAGAGAAACACAATGTTTACCTTTTCTCACAGGTTGAAATTGAAGTGCCTCAGACTTGTAGTTTCATCGTCCGCACCACTGGCTGTAGCCTGAGTGAGGTGGTCAACATGGACGCAGAGGGCAACCCTGTGTTCGGTCCTGCACCCAGCTCTGATGCCTTTGCTGCTGAAATGGAGAGGTATGTTACCTCACACAAATTCCTGCTGTCAAATATTATCTACTCTACACTACACAAACATAGTATAATTTGGAGGTTTTCCCCCTAAATTTAAATATTGCACATTTTCTTTTAGATATCCTCTGAAGGTTGTGGTTGAGGGTGTGTACGATGTGAAACTGTACCCTGAGGATGGTGAGACAACAACCATCCTGAACATCAAGAGGGGCATCATCTCTGCCCTGGCTGTGCCTCTGGTGGAAGAAGACAAGAACAAGAACATGGTACACTGATTTATCAAGAAAATGCTCAAAAATCCACAAGGCATCGTGACAGATATTTTAATACCACTGTCAAAGTACTTTTAAAAAAATGTTAAATGGCTCTCTGTAGTACATTATACTCATGTTTTTTTTAATTCTAATCATCTTTAATATATCCATTTTAGCCCACTATCCACGGCAAGTGCAAGACATATTACACCGTCAATGCAAGGGAGGACATTGCAACTGACATCAGCCTGGACAGGGATCTGTCCAGATGTGACAAATTTGTCCCGATGAGAGATCACACCAGCCCACTGGCTCTTATCTCTGGCATGGTAAGACATTTAAACATATTGGTGTGAAGTGGCAACATTATATTTTTAGAGAGTTGATTAAAAAATATCCACTTCATTAACTATGCTATATAGCCAGTCACATGGCACACAAGGAATAATTCTGTGTTTAGGGTTCGTTGGTAAGTGTAGCTTGAATAAATTAGAAAAGAAAACGTATTGTTTTCTGTAATAGCAACAGTGTTGAATAAACAACAGAATGTACCGCCTACAGAAAAAAGTAGCAAGTTGTTGCTGTTGTAGTGCAAAAATACAAAGACTATTAATATATTTAATTTCAAATAATCCACAACAATGACAACACGATTTGTCCATTTTCAGCACTACCCTCTTGCTCAGCTGGTCAGAAGCTCCCAGTCCTGCAACTACAAGTTTGACAATGAGAAGAAACACATGACCTCTGGGTCCTGCACTGAGAAGCACATCCTCATCCCCTTCTCACACAAGTAAGTCAAACTTTATGGTTCATTTTATATGCTCTATTATGTAAGTACATGTACTGATATGTCTTATGCAACAGTTGTAGCCACTGAAATTTTAACCCTATGTTTTCTTTCTACAGGGGAGAATATGGAGTTACCAATGTTGGAAAGCAAGAACTGACTCTGATTCAGGTCTCTCCTCACAACGACAGAGTCTTTGATCGCAGTAAGCTCCTTTGTTTAATTCTTGTTTTTTTATTTTTTTTATTTATAGCTTTAGTTTTAAAATGGTTATGAAAGGTAACTCATGATAACCTGTGTTATTACCTGTGTGTCATAGGTGACATTGTCAAGGGTCTTCACATGGAGGCAGTTGAGGACAAGAGTGTTGTCCAGGATAAAGATGCAGGTCTGAACCTCCTGAGAGAACTGGCCAATCTGCCCGAGACTGAGGGTGAGAGGAGGGCCCACCTCTTCCACAAGCTTGTCACCATGGTCCGTGGAATGAAGGCCGAGACCCTGAGTCCCGCCATTCCTGAGGCTATTGCCGTGTCCCGCGTCCTGACCTACCAGGTTCTGGCCCAGTGCGGAACCCCTGAATGCAGCAGTGCCATCATGCAGATCCTCAGGACCTTAGACAGCTCTTCACTCGAGGTTGATGCCGCAGTTTTTGCTTTGGGACTCATGTCCAATCCCTCTGCCCTCCTGATCAATGACTTGCTGGAGATGGCCAAATACAAGTCCAGCAAGCCCATCATGTATGCCCTGAGCAATGTTGTCAAGAGGTGAGTGAAGTTAACTTTAATCCACAGAAAAGTCACTGAATAATATTTTAGCTGATGTTTTCATCCTGTGTATAAAGGTACACACGCTTTAGGTTTTAATTTTACTATTTTCTCTTAAACAGGTTTTACAAAGCTGAAGGAAAACTGATCCCTGAGATTCACTCTGTGGCTGAATTCATGGGTACTCAGTTGGGTGACTGCTCCGGTGACAAAGACAGCACTTTCATGACATTGAGAGTGGGTAACATTCCCTGCTCATAAAAATGTAAATGACCGCCAACATCCATAAGCAGAACATTTATGTGTTCTTTGATCTTAGGTTATTGGAAACATGGCTCCAGCTATGGCAGCTGCTGGTCCTGCACTAAGAGCCGGTGTGATCCAGTGTGTGAACCAACCTGCAGCTTCCCTGGCTGTGCAGCAGGCTGCTATCCAGGTGTTCAGGCTGACTCCGGTCCCTGAGGAGGCAAGTCAGATTATTTCATAGGTTTGACAGATTGATAGAACCATTATTTATTCATTACTGTTACTGATTTTATTTATCTCTTGTGGTCATAGGGCAGAGAGGTTCTCATGCAGGTGCTTTTGGACAGCGCCAGCCCCATGCAAAAGCGTATTGCTGCATATCTGGTACTTATGAAGGACCCCCAGCCAAGTGAACTGGCCCAGCTGGCTGCTGCCTTGCCCAGTGAGCAGGACAAACAAGTCAAGAGCTTTGTCATCTCCCACATTACCAACATTTTGTCCTCAACTGCGCCAGAAACTGAAGAGTAAGTGTTAAGCAGTTGCAGCTTTATGTTGATGCATTTTTACATTTGCGTCTTGATTTAATCCCCATCCATGGTTTAACTGTAACATTTATTTTGCTTTCCCACAGACTGAGACAGAAGATTCATGATACCCTGCAGGGTAATGAGATCGGGCCAATTATGGACCCCTTCAAGTTCTCTCGCAACTACAAGGTCGGATCTGTGGAGGGCAACATGATCTTCGAGGGTTCCAGCTATCTCCCCAAGGAGGTCATGCTTGAAATGACTCTGAAGGCATTTGGCTATGACATTGACATGATAGAGGTAAGTATTTTGAGATATTAAATTCAAACAATATAATATAATATAATAATATAAATTGTGATAGTAAATGCTATACATTTGTAACCTTTACAGATTGGTATGGAGGGCAAAGGATTTGAACCAACTGTTGATGCCCTGTTTGGAGAGAATGGATTCTTCCCTGACACTGCCCTGAAGACAATGTACTTTGTCTCTGACAACATGCCACTCAGAGTCAACGAGTTCCTGCAGAACATGCTGCCTGCTCTGAAGAAGGACAGGATGAAGAGACAGGTATTCAGAGAGATCTGTTTTGTATACATTAAATGTATCTATTGTATCTATCGATTATGAGGTTGGATTTTCACAAATGGTGATGAATTCAGTAACAGAATGAACATTTACATGTGTAGGCCTCTCAGAACCTGATGAGGGAGATTGGACGCAACCTCAACAAACTGGTGAGGGAACTGAAGACCAACCAGTCTCCTGAGGCAATGGTTTACCTGAGACTTCTGGGAAATGAGCTGGGATATTTGAGGACCAATGAAATGGAGGAGATGGCCTATTCTGCTGCCATGATGATTGACAGCATGTTCAAGATGTTCCCTAGTGATGTAAGTAAAAGTTATCAGTACCTTTTTTTTTTTAAGTGCATAGCCATTCCTTGTTGATTTAAATTTCTATGTGTATTTCTATTTGCAACAGCTTATGAAGGCTTTGATGACTAAGGCTGACAACACAATCTTTGCCCACTACATCTTCATGGACAATGAATTCTTCCTGCCTACTGTAACTGGTGTGCCTCTGAGGATTGCACTGTCTGGTACTTTCACCCCTGGTATCAAGGGTGGACTTAAGATTGCTCGTGACATGGTAATTATCTATAAATCTTTTGAAATGCCTCATATAAGATTTCTATTACACAGCATCAACACAGCTGTTCATGTTTCTCCTATGTTTCTGCACAGAGTGAAGTTGCCTTCATGCCCTCTGCAGGCATTGAGTTTGTAACTCAGGTTGGCTCCCACATCCCTGAATTTGTCAACTCTGGATTAGAGATGCACACCAACATTTTCCATGAGAGTGGGCTCAGTGCCAAGATCTCCATGGACCGTGACAATGTCAAGCTGACCATCCCTGCACCAATGAGTCCTACCAAGCTCATCAAAATGACGTAAGCCTAAATAGAACTTTCAGATAGAATGTAAGCAGAAACTTTTTTGCTCCGCTGGTTGTTATGCAAATGTAAATCTAGCTAACCTGAAGTATAAAGTGGACAATGGTATTTGACAAGTGAACACTGAAGATAAAGTAGTCATGTTTGTGGGCCTTTTGTGCAACAGGTTCTTTTTGTGTGTAATTGACTTTTCCAAATTTTGATTAAAGAAAACAGCCAAAGTCAGATTTTAACTTTGCTACATTTAAAATTTAGAAACAGCCTGGTGGCAGTGACTGGATCAGAGGTGACGACCATCCCCCCTGTGGTGATGGACAAGGTTGATGTTAGTGAGTGCACTCCTGTCTTCGCTGGAATGAAATACTGCACAGCTCTGCAGTACACTGATGCTTTCTCTCAAGAGACAGCCCCATACTTCCCCTTCACTGGAGACAGCAAGTGAGCAAGATTTTCTAAACCACCAGCAAGTAATGCTATCTCAAATGAACTAATTTAACTAGGAAATATTAAATGAATTTTCATAGATTTGCTGTGGAGCTCCACCCTACTGGTGAGGTCACTGAGTACACAGCCACTGTTGCCTACGAGCTCCTCAGGGAGGGAGAAGAGGGTCGGCAGAAGGTTGACTCTGTTAAGTTCATTCTCAGGGCTGAAGGTAGTGTACAATACTGAAAAATCTTGTCATCTTATTGCTTGTGCAATCTGGAAAAGCTCTGAAGTTTAGTGGTGTTGTGTAATATGAATCTATTGGTTGGCCAACAACAGGTGCAGACCCCACTGAAGCCAGAGCAATCATGAAATATAACAGAAGGAAGAATGTCATCACAGCTGACATCCAGATTCCTGACTACGATGTGGAGGCTGGACTCAGACTGGGTGTTGTCGATGGAAACACCAAGGGCAAAGGAACTCACTCCATCTCTCTGGACCTAATAAACAAGAACATCCCTCAGCTCTCTCTGGTTGGCCGTGCCAAGTAAGAAATCAATCATAAGTCCTCATGAAATAACATAATGTCACCCACATCACTGAGATTACACTGACTAACTGATACATATTTCAGTCTGAAGGCCATGAAGGAAGGTATGCTGCAAGTCCAGCTTCTTGTCCCCTCACTCAATGCTGATGCCACCGTCACAGCTAACATTAAGCGTGATGAAGAAATGGAAATGCAGCTTAAGAGTGAAATCAAGTTCATGGAAGCCACCAGTGAGCAGAAGATTGCAATGAAATATGGTAATGTTTTTTCCAGTTACCCCTTTTTTACAATGATAAATAAATATTTATTTAATAGTTACTTCTTAGACAGTTGCTTGTAAAGTCACATCACAGCCTCCACTTTAGGAATTATGGTTAAAATTTGGAACTCAAATATGTGGCCCAAAACAAATATATGGTACTGTTGGCCATTTAAAGGTGACTTTGTTTGAAGGGTAATTACTGAGACAGAATGAAGACTTTAAAGATTTCTGTCATCAGTCACCAAAGCCAAAACATTTTAGTTGCAAACCTGCCAGCTTGAGAGAAGATGCAAAATGTTATTTTGTATAGAGTATGCAGGTTTCATTAATCTCCACTGTTGCAGATGCCAGCAAGATTGAGGTTGAATTCAAGTCTGATGTGAAGACTGAGGCCATCATCATGCCAATTGCTGATGTGTACGAGAAGTATGGCAACCAGCTTCTTGACACACAGGTGGGGCAGACTGACATGAAAGTCCGTCACATCTTTAAGAAGTTTGTGGAGGTATGAGTCTTGGATTTAACAATTATTCAGGTTTTCTTGGGTAAAAATGTGAAGCATCCATAAAACAATGCTTGTCATTTTTAGGCAGCAAACAACTACATGGAAAGATATGGCGCTGATATCCCTTACATTCAGAACTTCAGAGTACCTGATATGCCTGAGATTTCCCTGCCAGAGACACTGTTCCTGAATACGTAAGTGTGATAAACTTTATGGTACATGTGTCAATGGTCTGAGTTTTTTCCAAAACATTCATGCATTTTACTTTTGTCATTTTAACAGTGAGGCAAAGGCTGTGTACCACTTCAACAATGAGCGCTTCACCATTGCTATCCCTCTCCCTCTTGGAGGAAAGTCAACAGAGGAGCTTAACTTCCCACCAGCTTTGACCACACCTAGTGTATCTCTACCCCAGTTTGGACTGGAAATCATCTCCATGGAGATTCCAATCCCAGAGCTTGTTGTCCCCGAGAGCCTTACACTCTCTATTCCTCTTTTTGGCAAAGCTGAGGTTTCAACTCTGATGAAGAGCAACCTGTATGACATGGAGGCCTTAATGGCTGCTGGCAAAGATGTTGTGGAAACACCAAGTTACTCAGCTATGTTTGCTGTAAAAGGAACCTCCCCATTTGACATCCTCTCAATGCAGATTGAAGGTATTTTAGAGTAAATATGTGTTGCTCACTCTTGATGGAACAGTTTTCTGTCACAATTTTCTACTCCCACTGATGTGAAACAATTTGACTTAATTTCAGTAACAGTTAAAATGATCTCTGGTAACCTGCATTAAGCTAGTGGATTGTGCATATTTCTGTAAGGTATATTGTATAAATGAATTCCAAAGTTTTGCCAAAAAGTAATCACACTATGCATCTTTTCTTCTTTTGTGTTTTATTTAGGCTCTGGAATATTGGCTGTCACCGATTCCATTAAGGCCCAGTTGAAAAGTTCTTTGGCCCATAAATTCATTGAAGCCAGTGTTAGTATAATCGAGGATGCAACTGTCACTGACAAAATGAATTTGAGATCAAGCAGTAAGATTAAAGTCACAAGTCCATTTGGTCTCAATTTTGCACTGGAGCACACAGGTATGGCTGGAATCAACACTGAAGAAATCTCTGCTGATAGCAACTTTGAGGGAATGTTCAAGGCAGGACCCATGTACGGCAAGACCATTTCAACCCAGTCATTTACTATCTTCCCATTCAGGCCAGAAGCAAAGATTGATTCTTCTGTTCAGTTTGACTCCACAATTGTTAAGGCCCAGAACACAATTTCAGCATCCTTTGCCAATGGTGAATTCTCAGTTGTGTCTAACACCAATGCCTTTGAAGACATCTTGACCCATGTTGCTGAGCTTTCCTTCAAAGACAGCAAGTTGTCACTGAAATGTGATTCTAATGCCCTCGCTCTTGGCATGAAGATCCGCAACCAGGCTGAAGCATCTGCTGGTGCCGGTGAAGTTGTCATGAGAATGGAGACAAATGCAGACCACTCTGAAAACCGTGTTTACTCTCTGCTGACTGCCTCTCTTGATCTCAATGGTCTGGTTGTAAACAGCGATGCCACTGTGAAGCTTCTTGAGAATGAGGCTACTCACAAGGCTACTCTGAGGATGAACAAGGATGGTTTGACCACAAGTGGAACAACCACCCTGCAGAGCCCCCTGTCCCTAGAAAACACCTTTGATGCTGGGCTTGATGCTTCAAGAGCTACTTTATCCATTACCAACAAAGCTGCAATGCGTGACATCAAGGTTGATAATGCCAACGCTCTAATAATTACGCTTTCTAGCCTTGACTTCAACTCAAAGGCTGAAGCCACAGCAAGTGAGTATGCCTCTTACATTCATGATATCATCATCGACCTGAAACCTTACACTGCTTCTGTAAATGTTAATAACAACCTGAAACTTCTGGCTGCCAACTTCATTAATGAGGCTCAGCTGCAGGCAGAGCTTTACAAGATGGACCTGACTGGAAGCCTGAAAGCCATCTATGGTGAAGAAGAGATCAAGCACACCTATCAGGTAAATTACGCTGATATGACTGCTAACGCTAAGTGCAGCACCACTGGAAAACTCTTTGGAACTCACATGAACCAAAACACTGAGCTTGAAGTTATTGGCCTTGCTGCCAGGATCACCAACGATGCCCGTTTCAACTCACAGCCAATGCGCTTTGATCACACCATCCGCTGCAGCATTGTTCCTTTTGATTTCAACCTTGATGCCATCTTCAATGCTGATGGAGACATCACCATGTATGGAAAGCACAGTGCCCAGCTCTACGGCAAGTTCCTCCTTAAAGCACAACCTCTGGCTTTTGCTAGCTCACATGAATGCAGAACATCTGTAACCCAGCAGCTAGATAATGGTTTTGCCCTTGAGACCACATTTGACAACAAGATGGACACTGTTCTGTCACTCCAAGAGCAGAGGACCAGTTTTAGAATGAAGTCTAAAATGAATGAACATGGCTTCAATCAGGACATGAGTGTTTACAACACTGCTGAGAGAACTGGAATTGAGGTTTCTGGCACCATCTTCACAAACGTCCTCAACACAGTCTCCGCAGACAACCAGGAATTCACCATCTCTGGTTTCCTCAAGTATGACAAGAACACAGACAGTCATATGATTCAGATCCCTCTATTTGAAAATCTGCCTGTCCTCTTGGAAAGCATCAAGGGCTTTGTTGTGCGTATTGCAGAGGTGCTACAAGACTACATCAACAACGAGCAGATAAGGGCTAAACTTGAGGCTCTTCCCCAGCATGTAAGTGACTTTGTTTCTCAACTGAATATAGAGGGCAAGGTAAATCAACTGAAGCAGTATTTCAATGATTTTACCCAAGAATATGCCATCTCCATGGAGGATGTGGAGGCCTCTTTGAGAAACCTGAAGGTTACTGTTGAAACACTGCTGGCTGATGTCAGTGTTTACATCCAAAACTTTGCCCTTATGATGAAGGAGATTATTGTTAGTGGCACCTTCCCTGAAACCATCATTCAAAATATCCAGCAACAGCTGAATGCCTTTAATGAAGAATATGACATCAAGTCTATGATTGTGTACATGATTGATACCATTAGAGAGATGGTCGAGCAGATTGACTTTGAAAAACTGAAGGGCAGCAGCATTGCATTCCTGCAAGATATTGATGCCAAGTATGAAATCAAGGCTAAACTACAGACAGTCATGGGAGATATGAAACAAATAATTGAGACCTTTGACATGCAGCAATTTGTTGGTGAGCTGAAGAGATTCATTTCATCTATCAACTTCAAACCTCTCATTGACACAGTTGTTAGTAGGATTCCCACAGAGATTCTCAATGAGGCAACAGATTATATTAGGAATATGATTCAGGACCTTGACATCCTGGGTAAGATCAACACATTCTATGCCAAGATGAGGGAGTTGATTGTAAAGTTTGAGGCTGACAAAAAGGTTCAGGCTGTCTTGGAAAAAGCGGTGGAGCTCATCAAACAGTTCAAAATTGAGGAAACCATTACAGCTGTATTCAACATGGTGAAGGATGCAGACATACCTACCAAATTCATGCAAGTCTTCCAGGGCGTTATCAACCACTTGAAATCAACTGAGGTCAAAGATATAATTCAACAGCTGAATATGTACATTGAAACTATTGTACAAAAGCTGAACTCAGTGAATTACAATGACTTTGTGGATTATGCCAATCAAATTATTGCCGAGTACACAGCTTACCTGAATGGGCTGATCAGGACTCTTGAAATCCCCGAGAAATTTGAGGCAACAAGAGATTTCATCAATGTTGTCTCATCATCTGTTAGAGGCCTCATAGAACGCCTGAAAGAAATCAAGATTGCAGAAATTATTAAATCTGTGAAGGATGTCATTGATGAAGTTGTGCTGGATAACCTTAAGATGTTTGCTGAATTTGTAAAACAGGAAATAACCAATCTGGATGTCAAAGATGAGATTACCTCTTATCTGCGCTTCGTGAGCAAGTGCTACAGGAGAGTAACAACCATCATGACTGATATGTTCTCCAGTATGGTTAGGATGATTAAGGAGTTTCTACCTGAGCAAAAAATCATTAACGAGATTCAGCAGATTATTTACGGTCTGATTACAGAACTGAAGAAAGCTGAGTTGATCATGCCATCCCTCACCATTCCTCTCACTGATCTTGTTGTGCCTTCCATGACATTCCGCATGGATAAGCTTGGACAGTTTGAAATCCCAACACAGCTGGACATCCCTGAATTCACCATCCTTGGCTTCTACAATGTAAAAGCCACCAGAATTTCCATTGAAGACATCAAGCAGAGAATTATTGAACTTATTGATTTCATTGTAAACTTTGACATCAAAATCCCTGATGTGGATGCTTTCTTTGGAGACCTGACAATGAGCTACCTCCCATCCTTGCCTGAGATAACCTTCCCAGAAATCACTCTTCCTGAGATCTCATTCCCTTCTTTGCCACAAGTTCCTGTAGACAAGCTTGTTAAGTCTCTTCAGGTTCCTGAGATCAAGCTGCCAACTATTCCAAGTGAGATCATGGTCCCATGCTTTGGTAAAATCTACGGTGAGATCAAATTCCTCACTCCCATCTACACCATCAAAACATCTGCTGAGTTCCAGAATTCTACTGAGAATAAAATGATACCTCAGTTCAGTGGATTCCTTACCTCCCAGGCCACATCTCCAAGTTTTGAAATTCTTAATTACAAACTTGACTCCACTGCCCGTATTGCAATCCCAAAAATGAGTCGTGTAGTCCTAGCCGAAACTCTGAAGTTCAACCATCTTGCTCTTGGAGTTGAACATCAGGCATCTGTGACTCTCTACGGCCTATCAGGGCAGGCTCAAACCAAGACTGCAGTTAAGGTAACCACTACACCCTACACTGCTGAATTTATGAACACCGCCTTTATTGCTATGGAAGAAGGAATGTCTGCCTCTCTCGATACAACTTACAATCATCAAGTTAACCTCCCAATTTTCAGTGTCAGAAGTGAGGCCTCTGTAACCCAGAAAGCAATTGCTCGCCAAGATGGCCTCACCTTCACTCTAACAGTTGACAATTCAGGCACTGGCAAGGTTAATGCTGATGATGGCACCCACAAGAGCAATTTGCATTTGTCACTCACTCCTAGCCTTGTCACTCTAACGTTCTCTGGAGATACAGACTCTACCATCTTAAAGATGAAACAGCAAGTTACTGCTGAATCTGGCACCTTTACCTACTTCAAGTTTAATGTCCGCAATGAGGCAGAGGCACCAGTCATTAAGAACAGTCTCGTTGTGGCATCTGGACACGTCAGCCTTTATGATATGAAGGTTGAGCTAAAAGCAAACCATGACACAGAACTGTATGGTGCAGTGAGTGGAGTCCTGTCCAATGGCATCAACTTTGTAGTCCGTCCTGTTGAGTTTGTCTTTGAATTCCAAAACAAAGGAAATGCCAAAGTCACCATTTTTGAAGCTCTGACAGCTAAGATAGATCTGCAGAATGATTACTCGGCTATCTTCAAACCTGACAGTCAACAGATAAACACAGTAGCTCTGGCTCGCCTTAATCAGTACAAAATGTTCTACAACTTCACCGTTGACAATAATGAAAATGAAGCTGGCATCTTTGTTGCCATAGATGGTGAGGCCAATCTTGACTTCCTGACATCCCCCATCAGCATTCCTGAGTTCGATCTGCCTTTTATTGACTTCCGTACTCCAGCTATCAGTGATCTGAACTTGTATGAGCAGACTGGATTGAAGAACATTTTGACTACCACTGAGCAGACAGTTGATGTAAATGCTAAGATTGTTTACCAGAAAAGCCAGACTGCCCCACTTGTCGATGTGATGGGTCTGATGCAGATTCCCTCTGTGGGTAACCTGATCACAGAACTGTCCTTCAAGTCTGCCATCATCAATCTGAATGTCAATGCTGGACTGTATGCTGAGGATGATCTAGTGTTCCGTCTGGGAGCTATCACAGCCTCTGTGTTTGAGGGTCTAAAAGCCAAACTTGATGGTACCACCAGTCTGACCACCAAGAGAGGAATCAAGTTGGCCAATTCCCTGTCCCTTGAAAATCGTCACATTGAAGGCACTCATGACAGCACCATCAGTATGAATACTGAGACATTTGAACCTGCAGTCTCTGTGGCTACTATTGCAAAGATTGCCCTGCCTATACTCAATCTCGAAGCAAACCAAAATCTGGTTGCAGACACCAAAACCAAAGCAAGTGCTGTTTCCACCATGAGGATGAAGGGTGACTTCAACATCCCTGTGATCAAGGCTGTTGGAAAGGCCGAGGCTGACCACAGTCTGAAGCTGGAAGGAACCTTTGAGGATATTTCCATGGAGTCATCCACCAGAGCAAACATGGATGGCACAATGCTTGATGACTATCTAGTTTTGGGAGTCTTTGATAATGAGGTTAATCTGTATCTGAACAATGATGGCCTACGCTCCACTTCCAAGATTATTGCTGATGCCAAGCTTAACCGTGGCACCAACAAAGTCATTGGCATGGACGTAAATGAAAATCTTGCAGTTGAAGCCTCCCTGAGCCGTGTCTATGCAGTGCTGAAGTATACTGGCAACAATGAGGCAAATGTGTTCAATTTCAACACCAATGGGAAACACATTGCCCAGGCAACCATTGACTTTGCACCAATGTCTTCTTTGGCTGCTGATATTGAGATTGGTATCTCTCAGCCAAGCAGCCTGGGTGAACTCATCATCTTTGAGAAAACTGTTGCTGAAGTGACACCTGCCAAGCAGAAGATCTCTACCAACGCCAAGTTTGTGAGCCCACTGTACACCACAAACCTGGCAGCAGAAGTCGAGGGCAATGCTCCTGTCTTCACAGTCACCTTAAAGTCCTCTGCCACCTCTGTGATTGTCTTCCTGGAGTATGAAATGGATGGTGAGTTGATAAAATTGCCCAAACTTGTTCATCATTTTTTTGTGGCAAGTATTGTAAATCTTAAGTAAATTATTTCTTTCAATAGCGTCCACGACTGCAAGCTTCGGGAATGAAGCTCTGAACATGATTAACAAGGTTGTCCTGACACATAGTGACCTGACCATGGATGTTAATCACGCCATTACCCAGGCCTTGAGGTAACATCCAGTCTTTGTTTTAAAATACAGTGAGTGAAGTAAGTGCCTCTTAAGGCTATAATAATTAACTCCTTTTCTCTGTATTTTAGGAGTAAGCGCCAGGCTGATGACAGGTAAATTTAATCTGTATACACCAGATTAATTTGTATTAAATATCACATTGACAAGTTAGGATTTGTTCATTTGAAATGCTGTCTTTCTCTTCCAGCATCACTCGCCACACCCTGAATGTGGACATCACCAGTCCTACTTTCACCAATGTGAATCTCCGTTACGCTGCTCGCAGAGATGGTATCAGTGCCTCAGTATCAACCCCATCCACTGGTTTTCTGGGCCTTCAGTTCAGTGGCAGAATCCCAACCCTGAGTGCAAGAGTCTATGGTCATTATCCTGTGAGTATCATTAACATGCCTTTCTTTAAACAATGGAAAATTTTAAGTCAAAATGAAAATAAATATTTGAAATAAAATTTTATTTTCTTTTGTTTAACAGTCTACCCCAGAGGTTGATGTTGACATTTTGGTCATCAGATCATCTGCCAAGGATGCTGATAAGATGAACCTGCAGATTGCCTACAACATGGAGGCACCAAAAGTAATGCTCAATGAGCTCAAGATGAGACTCCCCTCCATCATCTCTACATTCACAATGTTTGCTGACAAGTACCAAATCACAAGCAGTGTGGAGGGCTTCAAGAACGCTGCTGTTAACCGCATCACAGAGGCCTATAATGCTGCAATCAACTATGACGTTCAACTGAGCCAGCTGTCAATCTTCTTCAGGAACATCATTGTTGAGTACCAGAAGACTGTCCAGGTCCTCCTGGATGCTGTCATCAAGGTCTTGAGAGAGACCCAGTTCAAACTCCCTGGGTCTGATGAGATGACCACTCTCCCTGAGGTCCTGAAGAAGCTGACCAGTAGCATTGCAACTATGCTAGATGTAACTATCCAAGTTATCTATGACAATATGGAGGTCTACTATAACACCTTTGTTGATATGATCAGCAGCGTGAAGTTACGCATGCCAGTTGGTGATGCAGTCACTGGAGGCCAGATCTTGGATCAGGTCAAAGCAGCTTTCAGGCAAATCTTTAGTGAACTGGTGGACTTTGTGAAAAATATGGAGAGTCTTGACACAATGCTAGTGAAGATTGGTGAGACCCTGAAGGCTATTGTTGAGAAATCTCAGGAGTTTGTTGACTCTGTCAAGTCTGACTATTTAGATGCAGTGTTCATCAACTTCAATGTCCTCTATCGTAGCCTTGTCACTGACATAAAGAATGTTATTGACCAGGTTCCTGCCATTAATATGGAGCAGCTCAACAGTGTATTTGAGTACATTATGGACATGTGTGTTTATGTAGTGGACCAGTTTAATAACACTGTTTATGGTTTACTGCAGCAAGCTTCAGATGAGGCTCAAGCCTACATGAAAGTTAGTGATGGAAGACTTGAGCTTGACCTTCCATTTCCCTTCCAACAGTGAGGAATCCTCACAGACTGAGGCCTAAGTCCATATGAAACACTACCATCTGTTCATAATACATTCTTGGAAAGGAGTATGGGCAATCAGCTCTTTAACCATATTTATAGCAATGAGTTTAAGAGAAACACCTGTTGTATCATTTTAATTTAGATGGTTTATTGTGTACAAGCATTGAACATGTAACATTTTACTGAAACTCACCTTCCTGCAAAGAGTGAAAAACGTAAATAAAATACAGCAATCCAATCCATAAATGATTTCCTGTCATGATGTTCTTTGAAATTTACATCCAAACTTTATATGAATGAGAGGAACAGTTAAAAACAAACTGCATTGTAATGTTAGAACTTAGTTTGCATGAATCTCACTGAGTTGGTACTTTTTAGATAACTGAGAAGGTGCAAAATTGAGTAATTAGCAGATTCATTGTCAGATGTTTATGTTCTTAGTGACCACCAAACCTGTGCTTTTCTCATCTAAATATGCAGTAGCTCACACTAGCCACAGTCCTCTATATCAGCAACTCAAGCACAACACTAACTCAAGCTACATGTTAGCATTTTACAAATAAGTTTCACTATACCACATACATAGGCTGTAAAGATTTAAGTAACTCCAACACTAACAACACAAAAAATGATTTGAAAAATTAATACAACTTCAGAGCAGACAAACAAAACTGGCTACAGCAGCAAATATCTATAAAACAATATGGTTCATGGCCAGGGCAAACAGATGTAAAGAAAACACATTCACGCCTCTGCAAAATTTTGGGTTCTGACACACCAACCCAACCTTAAAGAACTAGAATCAGCAGAGGCCAACTAGCCATATTTTGCAAAGCCCTGTTGCCCTTTGCCTCACAAACAACACACATGTAAAAGCTGAGAAGCATCTTCAGCTTCTATGTTAAACAACTCTAAGGTTAGGTAGGGACTGGGGAGAAAATGGGTGCAGACACTGGTGGTCCTGAAATGTCCTGGAAAAAAATGGAAAACAAACAAAAAAACCCCAATGGCAGTTACCACCTTTCAAATGCAATATAAACCCTGGAAAAAGCTTGCTGAAAAATCATAAAGCATTGATTTTATTAAGACTAACACAAATCTCCAACATCACTATGGTTTTCATTCTGTGGGGATTGTGTGTACAAAATTTCACACCAGTCCATCCAATGGTTTTTTGTTTCAGTCTGACCTAAAGTGGTTGACTAAGAGACTATGTACATACATTACCTTGCTAAATGTTTCTTCTTGATGAACTCTAATGCTTGCATCACTAAGGGCAACAGAGGAACTGGTCGAAACTCTTCTAAAAGCCATTAAAATGTCACTGTCGGATACAACTGTAGATGTCTTCTGTTTCCATATCTGTGCTACCCTCTGCAGTAGAGGGAGAAAATGAAATGACATATATATAAATTAAGCATGAAAAAAACCTCAGGTTTCAGGGGGACTGTGATTATTTAAAGCATTAGCCAGATCTGTTTTTATGCTATGTACAAAAAGTTACACATCACACACTGAAAAATATTAACATGCTATTTACCATTCTTTGAAATAAAAGGTAGTATTTAGACTATTTGTGAGCTGAATTATAGGCACCTAGACTGATTCTTAACAACAATCTCTTGCTAGGAATTCTTTAAAACTCCCTCTTGGGTTTCCTGTTTGTATTAATATCACCTTACTTGAAGACTGATATACATCATTAAATCAGACTTATTAATCATTTAGATATCTATTGCTTGTCATGGAATACAAAGACCAAAGCACAAATAGTCCAAGCACAGTTCACAGTATGTTATTTACAGTAGCTGTCTCTAAATAAGCTATTGTTCTCTCAGAATAGAGCAGGCATGGATAGATAATTGATTTTTTTATTGCCACCTAGTGCTTTACACTGACACTTTTCAAACCAAGTCACATTATACAGTAAATGGGCCCATAGGTGGTGGCTGTAGCTAAGGTGGTAGAGCAGCCATCCAGAGGGTTGGTGCCTTGATCCTGGGCTTCTCTAAGCTGCATGTTGACATGTCCTTGGGCAAGATGCTGAACTTCAACTCTAAATAATTGCAGTCCATTTACCATATTAAAAACTAATGCAGTTTGACACGACAAGTTGTCTTAAAATATATGACAGCTTTCACAACAACCAGGTTAGTTAGAAGCAATCATTTTCTTCGAGTTAAATCAGATAATTGAGACCTGGCTGTTGCTGTTTGTTAGGAGTGTTTGAACAGAAAGTCTTGAACATAAATGAGGACACATTACAGAGGGTGTGATGCTGTACTGCATGTGCCAGTGCCAATGAACCAAAGTATGCCAGCAGCAGCACAGGCAAGGAGAAATCAACTGGCAGAAAAAGTAGTCTGCCACTATTAATAGCAATCAGCCAAGCTGCAAGTGCTCCTGACTTTTCATGGAAATGGGAGATGGTATTCTGATTGGTTTATTGCATGTTTTGCCCAAAACAGACCCATAATAAATTGAGAGACTAAGTACAGTCCCTGTGAACCATGTGCTTGGTGCTGCAGCCTGTTTGTTCCACAGTTAACAAAAGTGGATTTGGACACATCCTTAAACCAGAAGCTCAGACTGTTAAAATAGAGCCCTTTGATTCAACTATTGCCAGATCTTGATTGGTACATAGAAGTAGGTGACATCACTTTTACTTATACTTTCAGAGAATTTCATCGTGTGTTATGATAAGGAGATAACCAGTTCAGCATGTAAAACATAAATGAATGTGTGCAAGATCATGTCTATACACAGACAGAGACTGTAGTCCAATGCTCCTTTGACAAGATGCTTGATAACAACCTGGTCAGGGTCAGTGTTACAACTCCTTATCAGTATCTATGGGGCACAACCCCACAATTTCTAGGTTGTGCTTGAAATTTGAACAGTATGGATTATGCAATGTGTGGTTCTCAACCTCACATCCAAAGTAAAACAGAGAAACTAAAAATGCTGGGAATGTTTTAAATCTCTGAGCTTGGCTGTTGATTATAAAGTTTAAGATTCTAAGCATAGTTAACACTGAAAGAATTTACAGAAACCATATTATTAAACTGTAAGGGTCCCCTGACCTAGTAGCTGATAGAAATGTGCTAGTGCTGATGCAGTCTTTTTAGCATGCTCTATAGTTAGACTTTTGGAAAACCTAGAATAAAATATACAACTGTATATTTATGTGTAACCTAAGAGGCAGGAACAGGATATTACTGGTGTTATTACATTCTGATATAGTACCTACTCAGAGTTAGAATGTGAATTGTTCTGTTATATCTAGAATAAAGCGCTTCTGCTTAATCATAAGTTTAAATTACCTTTGAACACAAAAACACAAATTCTGGAACCAGGTAATCATGTTTATTGACAGCTTTATGAAACTAGTTGCCTTTGTCCCTCCACACATACGTATAGAGTGGACTTTGGAGCTGGGGCAGTACTAGATGTACACTTCCAACCTCCTCTCCATACAGAACACCTTTGGTATAAAAGGACCATGTGGAGGTTGAGGCCTCAGTCTCATCTGAGTACTCACCAAAGGAGCTCAAAGGAGTCCATCATGGGGGACTCAAAGCTCTGCCTTTCCCTACTCCTTATCACACTTACCTTGAGTTGTAAGTATTTTTTAAATTTTGATCATGTTGCTTTTGAAAAAGTTTAGCATCTAATTTTCCTATGATTTCTATTTTACAGATGCCCAAGAGGAGCATGGATCCTGTCTGTGTAAGTTCAATACATTGATATGTTAACTAAATATCCTGTGCTAGCACATGCATATTGTATTTTTTCCCAAAATTGTGATCTGTAAGCAATTTTAATTATGGCTGAATTATTATTCTCATTAAGTGTTGTGTTTCTACTCCATACTTGACTCATACACAACTCTAATTTAAAATCAACATCTTCTATAAAAGTAAACCAAAGGTACAAGTCCTACCACAAGTATGAATACGTGTATGAAGCTGAGTCCTTGAATGCTATCAATGGTGCGTCACATCTCAAGAATGGACCTAAGGCCACTTGCAAGGTACATGCCATTGTGCTTTAACACCATTCAGCGTTCTCATTTCAATTTAATGTACATCATTCGCCTTCAAAATTATATCAAGCAGGGTAAAGCTACAATAATGTTTTAAAACAGGTTGAAATTGAAGTGCCTCAGACTTGTAGTTTCATCGTCCGCACCACTGGCTGTAGCCTGAGTGAGGCGGTCGACATGGACGCAGAGGGAAACCCTGTGTTCAGTCCCGCACCCACCTCTGACGCCTTTGCTGCTGAAATGGAGAGGTATGTTACATTGACAGTTTTGACAGTCACATCCAGTTGCATTAACACAAATAACGTAAAGAAACACAGAATCAATCACAAAAGTCCCACATTTTCTGTAGGTATCCTCTGAAGGTTGTGGTTGAGGGTGTGTACGATGTGAAACTGTACCCTGGGGATGGTGAGACAACAACCATCCTGAACGTCAAGAGGGGCATCATCTCTGCCCTGGCTGTGCCTCTGGTGGAGGAAGACAAGATCAGGAACATGGTAAGTCTCCTAAATAACACACCCCTCATTCTGTCATGTAAGAAAAGAAAAGAATGTGCATTCAGTGAAATGACCCACATCTCTCCTCGCAACCATTTTAGCCCACTATCCATGGCAAGTGCAAGACCCATTACTCCATCAATGCTAGAGAGGACATTGCAACTGACATCAACCTGGACAGGGATCTGTCCAGATGTGACAAATTTGTCCCGATGAGAGATCACACCAGCCCACTGGCTTTAATCTCTGGCATGGTAAGATGTCCAAGCAACACGTGGGTGGGTCTGATTTGATAAATGTCATTTGAGCAAACAAGCACCACTGCTGAAGTAATTAACCAACTTCTCAGACTCAAAATCCAACAAAACTTATGTTACTGTATATATCACTGTAGTAATTCTGTCTGGCCAATATGTCATCTCTTTGAAGTGCATAACCACAGAAGCATCCTTAGAATCAGCAAGGTTGTCAAAACTAATTAAATAAGACTCTTGCAGATTAGCTGAACTCTTGTCTTTCAGCACTACCCTCTTGCTCAGCTGGTCAGAAGCTCCCAGTCCTGCAACTACAAGTTTGACAATGAGAAGAAATACATGACCTCTGGGTCCTGCACTGAGAAGCACATCCTCATCCCCTTCTCACACAAGTAAGTCAAACTTTATGGTTCATTTTATATGCTCTATTATGTAAGTACATGTACTGATATGTCTTGCCCGAGGTTTCTACAATACTTTTAACCCTGCGTTGCCTCTCCACAGGGGAGAATATGGAGTTACCAATGTTGGAAAGCAAGAACTGACTCTGATTCAGGTCTCTCCTCACAACAACAGAGTCTTTGATCGCAGTAAGCTCCTTTGTTTAATTTGTGTGTTTTTTTATTTATAGCTTTAGTTTTAAAATGGTTATGAAAGGTAACTCATCATAACCACATTACTTGTGTGTCATAGGTGACATTGTCAAGGGTCTTCACATGGAGGCAGTTGAGGACAAGAGTGTTGTCCAGGATAAAGATGCAGGTCTGAACCTCCTGAGAGAACTGGCCAATCTGCCCGAGACTGAGGGTGAGAGGAGGGCCCACCTCTTCCACAAGCTTGTCACCATGGTCCGTGGAATGAAGGCCGAGACCCTGAGTCCCGCCATTCCTGAGGCTATTGCCGTGTCCCGCGTCCTGACCTACCAGGTTCTGGCCCAGTGCGGAACCCCTGAATGCAGCAGTGCCATCATGCAGATCCTCAGGACCTTAGACAGCGCTTCACTCGAGGTTGATGCCGCAGTTTTTGCTTTGGGACTCATGTCCAATCCCTCTGCCCTCCTGATCAATGACTTGCTGGAGATGGCCAAATACAAGTCCAGCAAGCCCATCATGTATGCCCTGAGCAATGTTGTCAAGAGGTGAGTGAAGTTAACTTTAATCCACAGAAAAGTCACTGAATAATATTTTAGCTGATGTTTTCATCCTGTGTATAAAGGTACACACGCTTTAGGTTTTAATTTTACTATTTTCTCTTAAACAGGTTTTACAAAGCTGAAGGAAAACTGATCCCTGAGATTCACTCTGTGGCTGAATTCATGGGTACTCAGTTGGGTGACTGCTCTGGTGACAAAGACAACACTTTCATGACATTGAGAGTGGGTAACATTCCCTGCTCATAAAAATGTAAATGACCGCCAACATCCATAAGCAGAACATTTATGTGTTCTTTGATCTTAGGTTATTGGAAACATGGCTCCAGCTATGGCAGCTGCTGGTCCTGCACTAAGAGCCGGTGTGATCCAGTGTGTGAACCAACCTGCAGCTTCCCTGGCTGTGCAGCAGGCTGCTATCCAGGTGTTCAGGCTGACTCTCGTCCCTGAGGAGGCAAGTCAGATTATTTCATAGGTTTGACAGATTGATAGAACCATTATTTATTCATTACTGTTACTGATTTTATTTATCTCTTGTGGTCACAGGGCAGAGAGGTTCTCATGCAGGTGCTTTTGGACAGCGCCAGCCCCATGCAAAAGCGTATTGCTGCATATCTGGTACTTATGAAGGACCCCCAGCCAAGTGAACTGGCCCAGCTGGCTGCTGCCTTGCCCAGTGAGCAGGACAAACAAGTCAAGAGCTTTGTCATCTCCCACATTACCAACATTTTGTCCTCAACTGCGCCAGAAACTGAAGAGTAAGTGTTAAGCAGTTGCAGCTTTATGTTGATGCATTTTTACATTTGCATCTTGATTTAATCCCCATCCATGGTTTAACTGTAACATTTATTTTGCTTTCCCACAGACTGAGACAGAAGATTCATGATACCCTGCAGGGTAATGAGATCGGGCCAATTATGGACCCCTTCAAGTTCTCTCGCAACTACAAGGTCGGATCTGTGGAGGGTAACATGATCTTCGAGGGTTCCAGCTATCTCCCCAAGGAGGTCATGCTTGAAATGACTCTGAAGGCATTTGGCTATGACATTGACATGATGGAGGTAAGTATTTTGAGATATTAAATTCAAACAATATAATATAATATAATATAATATAATAATATAAATTGTGATAGTAAATGCTATACATTTGTAACCTTTACAGATTGGTATGGAGGGCAAAGGATTTGAACCAACTGTTGATGCCCTGTTTGGAGAGAATGGATTCTTCCCTGACACTGCCCTGAAGACAATGTACTTTGTCTCTGACAACATGCCACTCAGAGTCAACGAGTTCCTGCAGAACATGCTGCCTGCTCTGAAGAAGGACAGGATGAAGAGACAGGTATTCAGAGAGATCTGTTTTGTATACATTAAATGTATCTATTGTATCTATCGATTATGAGGTTGGATTTTCACAAATGGTGATGAATTCAGTAACAGAATGAACATTTACATGTGTAGGCCTCTCAGAACCTGATGAGGGAGATTGGACGCAACCTCAACAAACTGGTGAGGGAACTGAAGACCAACCAGTCTCCTGAGGCAATGGTTTACCTGAGACTTCTGGGAAATGAGCTGGGATATTTGAGGACCAATGAAATGGAGGAGATGGCCTATTCTGCTGCCATGATGATTGACAGCATGTTCAAGATGTTCCCTAGTGATGTAAGTAAAAGTTATCAGTACCTTTTTTTTTAAGTGCATAGCCATTCCTTGTTGATTTAAATTTCTATGTGTATTTCTATTTTCAACAGCTTATGAAGGCTTTGATGACTAAGGCTGACAACACAATCTTTGCCCACTACATCTTCATGGACAATGAATTCTTCCTGCCTACTGTAACTGGTGTGCCTCTGAGGATTGCACTGTCTGGTACTTTCACCCCTGGTATCAAGGGTGGACTTAAGATTGCTCGTGACATGGTAATTATCTATAAATCTTTTGAAATGCCTCATATAAGATTTCTATTACACAGCATCAACACAGCTGTTCATGTTTCTCCTATGTTTCTGCACAGAGTGAAGTTGCCTTCATGCCCTCTGCAGGCATTGAGTTTGTAACTCAGGTTGGCTCCCACATCCCTGAATTTGTCAACTCTGGATTAGAGATGCACACCAACATTTTCCATGAGAGTGGGCTCAGTGCCAAGATCTCCATGGACCGTGACAATGTCAAGCTGACCATCCCTGCACCAATGAGTCCTACCAAGCTCATCAAAATGACGTAAGCCTAAATAGAACTTTCAGATAGAATGTAAGCAGAAACTTTTTTGCTCCGCTGGTTGTTATGCAAATGTAAATCTAGCTAACCTGAAGTATAAAGTGGACAATGGTATTTGACAAGTGAACACTGAAGATAAAGTAGTCATGTTTGTGGGCCTTTTGTGCAACAGGTTCTTTTTGTGTGTAATTGACTTTTCCAAATTTTGATTAAAGAAAACAGCCAAAGTCAGATTTTAACTTTGTTACATTTAAAATTTAGAAACAGCCTGGTGGCAGTGACTGGATCAGAGGTGACGACCATCCCCCCTGTGGTGATGGACAAGGTTGATGTTAGTGAGTGCACTCCTGTCTTCGCTGGAATGAAATACTGCACAGCTCTGCAGTACACTGATGCTTTCTCTCAAGAGACAGCCCCGTACTTCCCCTTCACTGGAGACAGCAAGTGAGCAAGATTTTCTAAACCACCAGCAAGTAATGCTATCTCAAATGAACTAATTTAACTAGGAAATATTAAATGAATTTTCATAGATTTGCTGTGGAGCTCCACCCTACTGGTGAGGTCACTGAGTACACAGCCACTGTTGCCTACGAGCTCCTCAGGGAGGGAGAAGAGGGTCGGCAGAAGGTTGACTCTGTTAAGTTCATTCTCAGGGCTGAAGGTAGTGTACAATACTGAAAAATCTTGTCATCTTATTGCTTGTGCAATCTGGAAAAGCTCTGAAGTTTAGTGGTGTTGTGTAATATGAATCTATTGGTTGGCCAACAACAGGTGCAGACCCCACTGAAGCCAGAGCAATCATGAAATATAACAGAAGGAAGAATGTCATCACAGCTGACATCCAGATTCCTGACTACGATGTGGAGGCTGGACTCAGACTGGGTGTTGTCGATGGAAACACCAAGGGCAAAGGAACTCACTCCATCTCTCTGGACCTAATAAACAAGAACATCCCTCAGCTCTCTCTGGTTGGCCGTGCCAAGTAAGAAATCAATCATAAGTCCTCATGAAATAACATAATGTCACCCACATCACTGAGATTACACTGACTAACTGATACATATTTCAGTCTGAAGGCCATGAAGGAAGGTATGCTGCAAGTCCAGCTTCTTGTCCCCTCACTCAATGTTGATGCCACCGTCACAGCTAACATTAAGCGTGATGAAGAAATGGAAATGCAGCTTAAGAGTGAAATCAAGTTCATGGAAGCCACCAGTGAGCAGAAGATTGCAATGAAATATGGTAATGTTTTTTCCAGTTACCCCTTTTTTACAATGATAAATAAATATTTATTTAATAGTTACTTCTTAGACAGTTGCTTGTAAAGTCACATCACAGCCTCCATTTTAGGAATTATGGTTAAAATTTGGAACTCAAATATGTGGCCCAAAACCAATATATGGTACTGTTGGCCATTTAAAGGTGACTCTGTTTGAGGGGTAATTACTGAGACAGAATGAAGACTTTAAAGATTTCTGTCATCAGTCACCAAAGCCAAAACATTTTAGTTGCAAACCTGCCAGCTTGAGAGAAGATGCAAAATGTTATTTTGTATAGAGTATGCAGGTTTCATTAATCTCCACTGTTGCAGATGCCAGCAAGATTGAGGTTGAATTCAAGTCTGATGTGAAGACTGAGGCCATCATCATGCCAATTGCTGATGTGTACGAGAAGTATGGCAACCAGCTTCTTGACACACAGGTGGGGCAGACTGACATGAAAGTCCGTCACATCTTCAAGAAGTTTGTGGAGGTATGAGTCTTGGATTTAACAATTATTCAGGTTTTCTTGGGTAAAAATGTGAAGCATCCATAAAACAATGCTTGTCATTTTTAGGCAGCAAACAACTACATGGAAAGATATGGCGCTGATATCCCTTACATTCAGAACTTCAGAGTACCTGATATGCCTGAGATTTCCCTGCCAGAGACATTGTTCCTGAATACGTAAGTATGATAAACTCCATGGTACATGTGTAAATGGTCTGAGTTTTTTCCAAAACATTCATGCATTTTACTTTTGTCATTTTAACAGTGAGGCAAAGGCTGTGTACCACTTCAACAATGAGCGCTTCACCATTGCTATCCCTCTCCCTCTTGGAGGAAAGTCAACAGAGGAGCTTAACTTCCCACCAGCTTTGACCACACCTAGTGTATCTTTACCCCAGTTTGGACTGGAAATCATCTCCATGGAGATTCCAATCCCAGAGCTTGTTGTCCCCGAGAGCCTTACACTCTCTATTCCTCTTTTTGGCAAAGCTGAGGTTTCAACTCTGATGAAGAGCAACCTGTATGACATGGAGGCCTCAATGGCTGCTGGCAAAGATGTTGTGGAAACACCAAGTTACTCAGCTATGTTTGCTGTAAAAGGAACCTCCCCATTTGACATCCTCTCAATGCAGATTGAAGGTATTTTAGAGTAAATATGTGTTGCTCACTCTTGATGGAAGTTTTCTGTCACAGTTTTCTACTCCCACTGATGTGAAACAATTTGACTTAATTTCAGTAACACAGTTAAAATGATCTCTGGTAAAACTGCATTAAGCTAGTGGATTGTGCATATTTCTGTAAGGTATATTGTATAAATGAATTCCAAAGTTTTGCCAAAAAGTAATCACACTATGCATCTTTTCTTCTTTTGTGTTTTATTTAGGCTCTGGAATATTGGCTGTCACCGATTCCATTAAGGCCCAGTTGAAAAGTTCTTTGGCCCATAAATTCATTGAAGCCAGTGTTAGTATAATCGAGGATGCAACTGTCACTGACAAAATGAATTTGAGATCAAGCAGTAAGATTAAAGTCACAAGTCCATTTGGTCTCAATTTTGCACTGGAGCACACAGGTATGGCTGGAATCAACACTGAAGAAATCTCTGCTGATAGCAACTTTGAGGGAATGTTCAAGGCAGGACCCATGTACGGCAAGACCATTTCAACCCAGTCATTTACTATCTTCCCATTCAGGCCAGAAGCAAAGATTGATTCTTCTGTTCAGTTTGACTCCACAATTGTTAAGGCCCAGAACACAATTGCAGCATCCCTTGCCAATGGTGAATTCTCAGTTGTGTCTAACACCAATGCCTTTGAAGACATCTTGACCCATGTTGCTGAGCTTTCCTTCAAAGACAGCAAGTTGTCACTGAAATGTGATTCTAATGCCCTCGCTCTTGGCATGAAGATCCGCAACCAGGCTGAAGCATCTGCTGGTGCCGGTGAAGTTGTCATGAGAATGGAGACAAATGCAGACCACTCTGAAAACCGTGTTTACTCTCTGCTGACTGCCTCTCTTGATCTCAATGGTCTGGTTGTAAACAGCGATGCCTCTGTGAAGCTTCTTGAGAATGAGGCTACTCACAAGGCTACTCTGAGGATGAACAAGGATGGTTTGACCACAAGTGGAACAACCACCCTGCAGAGCCCCCTGTCCCTAGAAAACACCTTTGATGCTGGGCTTGATGCTTCAAGAGCTACTTTATCCATTACCAACAAAGCTGCAATGCGTGATGTCATGGTTGATAATACCAACACTCTGATAATTACTCTTTCTAGCCTTAACTTCAACTCAAAGGCTGAAGCCACAGCAAGTGAGTATGCCTCTTACACTCATGATATCACCATCAACCTGAAACCTTACACTGCTTCTGCAAATGCTAATAACAACCTGAAATTTCTGGCTGCCAACTTCATTAACAAGGCTCAGCTGAAGGCAGAGCTTTACAAGATGGACCTGACTGGAAGCCTGAAAGCCATCTATGGTGAAGAAGAGATCACGCACACCTATCAGGTAAATTACGCTGATATGACTGCTAACGCTAAGTGCAGCACCACTGGAAAACTCTTTGGAACTCACATGAACCAAAACACTGAGCTTGAAGTTATCGGCCTTGCTGCCAGGATCACCAACGATGCCCGTTTCAACTCACAGCCAATGCGCTTTGATCACACCATCCGCTGCAGCATTGTTCCTTTTGATTTCAACCTTGATGCCATCTTCAATGCTGATGGAGACATCACCATGTATGGAAAGCACAGTGCCCAGCTCTATGGCAAGTTCCTCCTTAGAACACAACCCCTGGCTTTTGCTAGCTCACATGAATGCAGAACATCTGTAACCCAGCAGCTAGATAATGGTTTTGCCCTTCAGACTATTATTGATAACAATATGGATACTGTTCTGTCACTCCAAGAGCAGAGGACCAGTTTTAGAATGAAGTCTAAACTGAATGAGCATATCTTCAATCAGGATGTGAGTGTTTACAATACTGCTGAGAGAACTGGAGTTGAAGTTTCTGGCACCATTACAAATATCCTCAACACAGTTTCCACAGACAACCAGGAATTCACCATCTCTGGCTTCCTCAAGTATGACAAAAACACAGACAGTCATATGATTCAGATCCCTCTATTTGAAAATCTGCCTGTCCTCTTGGAAAGCATCAAGGGCTTTGTTGTGCGTATTGCAGAGGTGCTACAAGACTACATCAACAACGAGCAGATAAGGGCTAAACTTGAGGCTCTTCCCCAGCATGTAAGTGACTTTGTTTCTCAACTGAATATAGAAGGCAAGGTAAATCAACTGAAGCAGTATTTCAGTGATTTTACCCAAGAATATGCCATCTCCATGGAGGATGTGGAGGCCTCTTTGAGAAACCTGAAGGTTACTGTTGAAAAACTGCTGGCTGATGTCAGTGTTTACATCCAAAACTTTGCCCTTATGATGAAGGAGATTATTGTTAGTGGCACTTTCCCTGAAACCATCATTCAAAATATCCAGCAACAGCTGAATGCCTTTAATGAAGAATATGACATCAAGTCTATGATTGTGTACATGATTGATACCATTAGAGAGATGGTCGAGCAGATTGACTTTGAAAAACTGAAGGGCAGCAGCATTGCATTCCTGCAAGATATTGATGCCAAGTATGAAATCAAGGCTAAACTACAGACAGTCATGGGAGATATGAAACAAATAATTGAGACCTTTGACATGCAGCAATTTGTTGGTGAGCTGAAGAGATTCATTTCATCTATCAACTTCAAACCTCTCATTGACACAGTTGTTAGTAGGATTCCCACAGAGATTCTCAAGGAGGCAACAGATTATATTAGGAATATGATTCAGGACCTTGACATCCTGGGTAAGATCAACACATTCTATGCCAAGATGAGGGAGTTGATTGTAAAGTTTGAGGCTGACAGAAAGGTTCAGGCTGTCTTGGAAAAAGCTGTGGAGCTCATCAAACAGTTCAAAATTGAGGAAACCATTACAGCTGTATTCAACATGGTGAAGGATGCAGACATACCTACCAAATTCATGCAAGTCTTCCAGGGCGTTATCAACTACTTGAAATCAACTGAGGTCAAGGATATAATTCAACAGCTGAATATGTACATTGAAACTATTGTACAAAAGCTGAACTCATTGAATTACAATGACTTTGTGGATTATGCCCATCAAATTATTGCTGAGTACACAGCTTACTTGAATGAGCTGATCAGGACACTTGAAATCCCTGAGAAACTTGAGGCAACAAGAGATTTCATCAGTGTTGTCCTATCATCTGTTAGAGGCCTCATAGAGCGCCTGAGAGAAATCAAGATTGCAGAAATTATTAAATCTGTGAAGGATGTCATTGATGAAGTTGTGCTGGATAACCTTAAGAGATTTGCAGAATTTGTAAAACAGGAAATAACAAATCTGGATGTCAAAACTGAGATTACCTCTTATCTGGGCGTTATGAGCAAGTGGTACATGAGGGCCACAACCATCATCACTGAAATGTTATCCAACATGATTAGCATGATTAAGGAGTTTGCACCTGAGCAAAAAATCATCAACGAGATTCAGCAGATCATTGATGGTCTGATTACGGAACTAAAGAAAGCTGAGTTGATCATGCCATCCTTCACCATCCCTTTCACTGATCTTGTTGTACCGTCCATGACATTCAGCATGGATAATCTTCACCAATTTGAAATCCCAACACAGCTGGACATCCCTGAGTTCACTGTTTTGGGGCTCCATACTGTGCAAGCAACTATCATCTCAACTAGTGGGATTAAACAGAGAATCATTGACTTGATTGATTTCATTCTCAATTTTGAGTTGAATATGTTTGATATGGGCTCCTTGTTTGGAGGCCTGACTATGAACTATTTTCCTGTCCTGCCTGAATTTTTACTTCCTGCAATTATTGTACCTGAGTTCTCCTTCCCCACTCTGCCTCGCATTCCAGAAGAGAAACTTGTTAAGACTCTCCAACTCCCACCATTTGAGCTGTCAGTCATTCCTAGTGAGATGACAGTTCCAGGCTTTGGTAAATTGAGTTATGAGATAAAAGTCAACACCCCCATTTACTTTATTAGGAATGCTGCTGAAGTCCAAACCTCTCTTGACATAGATGAGACTCCTCAGTTGACAGCTTTTCTGACTTCTCAAGGCACATCAATCAGCTTTAAAATCCTTAACTTCAACCTGGATTCCACTGCTCGCGTTGCTCTTCCCAAGGGCCATCATCTGATTGCTGCTGAGACCATTAAGTTCACTCATAATTTTCTCTCAGTGGACCACCATGCATCTGTGACTTTTTCCGACTTCTCCGCCCAGGCCTCAGGCAAGACCACATTAAAAGTTGCCACAGCACCTTACAATACTGAGCTTTTAAATGAAGTTTTCTTGGCTACCAAGGGTGGTTTATCTGCCACTATTGACACTTCCTATAAACATGTGGTCAACCTCCCCATCATAGACCTCGCTGGTGAGACATCTGTGACACAAAAATGTGTGGCCCGTCAGGAAGGCACATCTATTACAATAGCTATTGGAAACCAGGGTACTACAACCTTCAACTCTCATGACAGTACGCATAAGAGTGAACTGCAAGTCACAGTCAATCCAAGTACATTCAAGTTGAAATTCAACAGTGACACTGATACATTCCTTCTGAAGATGAGACAGACCCTGAGTGCTGACTTTGTCATCTTTAGCTATTTCAAGTTTGATGTTCGTTCTGAAGCAGAAGGCCCCATTGTCAAAAACAGCCTTTTTGTGGGATCAGTAAATGCCAATCTGCATGACATGAATCTTGAGCTGAAGGCAACACACAACACAGATCTAATTGGTATTGTCAATGGAGCCTTAAACAATGTGATTGATGTTGTTGTCCATCCCAGAGAGGTTGTGTTCAGCTTTCAGAATAAAGGAAACACAAGGGTCAATTTCAATGATGCTCTTACTGCCAAAATTGATCTGCAGAATGATTACTCTGCAACCTTCAGGTCTGACAAACAACATATCAACACTGTGGCTCTGGCCCGTTTTAATCAGCACAATCTGTTCTGGAGATTCACTGCAGACAACAATGAGAGGGAGGCTGCCATTCTTACAGCCGTAGAAGGGGAGGCAGACCTTGATTTCCTGACTAGGCCCATCAGCATTCCTGAGATTGAGATTCCATTTGTTGACTTCCATACCCCAGCCATTAGTGATATTGACTTGTATGACCAAACTGGGCTGAAAAACATTTTGACTACCACTGAGCAGACTGTTAATGTGGATGCCAAAATTGTTTACCAAAAAAGCCAAGCAGCCCCCTTTGTTGATGTGATGGGTCTGATCCAGATTCCCTCTGTGGGTAACCTGATCACAGACCTGTCCTTCAAGTCTTCCATTATCAATCTGAATGTCAGTGCTGGACTGTATGCTGAGGATGATCTAGTGTTCCGTCTGGGAGCTACCACAGCCTCTGTGTTTGAGGGTCTAAAAGCCAAACTTGATGGTACCACCAGTCTGACCACCAAGAGAGGAATCAAGTTGGCTAATTCCTTGTCCCTCGAAAATCGTCACATTGAAGGCACTCATGACAGCACCATCAGTATGAATACTGAGACATTTGAACCTGCAGTTGCTGTGGCTACTATTGCAAAGATTGTCCTGCCTATACTCAGTCTGGAAGCAAACCAAAATCTGGTTGCAGACACCAAAACCAAAGCAAGTGCTGTTTCCACCATGAGGATGAAGGGTGACTTCAACATCCCTGTGATCAAGGCTGTTGGAAAGGCCGAGGCTGACCACAGTCTGAAGCTGGAAGGAACTTTTGAGGATATTTCCATGGAGTCATCCACCAGAGCAAACATGGATGGCGCAGTGCTTGATGACTATCTAGTTTTGGGAGTCCTTGATAATGAGGTTAATCTGTATCTGAACAATGATGGCCTACGCTCCACCTCCAAGATTATTGCTGATGTCAAGCTTAACCGTGGCACCAACAAAGTCATTGGCATGGACGTAAATGAAAATCTTGCATTTGAAGCCTCCCTAAGCCGTGTTTATGCAGTGCTGAAGTATACTGGCAACAACGAGGCAAATGTGTTCAATTTCAACACCAATGGGAAACACATTGCCCAGGCAACCATTGACTTTGCACCAATGTCTTCCTTGGCTGCTGACATTGAGATTGATATCTCTCAGCCAAGCAGCCTGGGTGAACTCACCATCTTTGAGAATACTGTTGCTGAAGTGACACCTGCAAAGCAGAAGATCTCTACCAACACCAAGTTCGTGAGCCCACTGTACACCACAAACCTGGCAGCAGAAGTCGAGGGCAATGCTCCTATGTTCAAAGTCACCTTTAAGTCCTCTGCTACTTCTGTGATTGTCCTCTTGGAATATGACCTAGACTGTAAGTTTTTTTTTCTCCATAGAATGAAATACAGTAGCATTTAAAACAAAAAAGCATCATTGCAAGGTTTAACCAAAATCAATCTGCTTCAACAGCTTCCATTACCATAAACTTTGAACAAGGTGGTCTAAGCCTGACTGGGAAGGGTGTTTTCACCCATACTGATCTGACTGTGGATATTCAGCACATTTTTTCCCATACGTGGAGGTAACACTTTAAGCAAGCTTTGTGTATAATATATTTTGGGTTTTATCATGTAATTTGACAAGTGACCATTCCTCCTTGTCTCTACAGTGACTTCCGTCTCACACTAAATGTGGACATAACCAGCCCTGCCTTCACTGGTGTGAACTTGCGTCATGTTGTCCACAAAGATGGAATCAGTGCTACAATTTCTATTCCATCTACTGGCTTCCTGGGTCTTCAGCTCCATGGCAGGGTCCCATCGCAGATGAATGCCAGGCTTTATGGTCGCTATGCTGTAAGGATATTACATCTTATCTGATATAGTGGTGTTATATTTGCATGATTAACAACGATCAAGAATTTACAACTAATTTTCTGTTGTTTTTTTTTCTGTTAAACAGTCTGATCCTGGGAAGGATGTTGATATTTTTACCATCAGAGCTTCTGTCAAGGATACTCAAAAAATTAATCTTAAGATGTCCATCAACATGGATGCTCCAGACATCATGCTCAGCGGACTGAAGGAAAAACTTCCAGCCATCACCTCTTGTTTGTCTACCTTTGCTGAGAAATACCAACTGTTCAGATATGCTGCTCAGTTAAAGAATATTATTATTTATTATATTGAGGAGGCCCACAACACTGCAAACAACCATGCTCCACATATGAGCCAGGTGTCTATCCTCTTTAGGAACACTGTTGTTCAGTACCAGAGGACTGTTCAGGTTTTCTTGGATGCAGTCATTAAGGTCCTGAGAGAGACCCAAGTCAAACTGCCTGGCTCTGATGAGACGACCACTCTCATTGAGGTTCTCAATAAGCTGACCACCAGCATCACCACTATGCTAGAGAAGGCAATGAATATGGTGACTGTTAATGTAGAGTATGCTTTCGACGTTATAGTTGGCATGATCAGTAAAATTCAGGTCACAGTGCCTGTTGGAGATATCATGGCTGGGGCCAAAATAGTTGATCAGATTAGGGACAAAGTGAAGACTATGTCTAATGTTATTGTGGATTTTTTAAAGCACATAGAGAGTCTGGATATGTTCCTGGATAAACTAGGTGACACCCTGAAATTCTTTGTTGACAAAACTCAGGACTTTGTTGACAACACCCTAAAGTCTGATGTCCTCGATGCCATCGCTGTCTACATTAATGCTCTCTGTGACAAACATGTATGGTTAATGAAAACAATCACCAAGTACGCAAACACACCTGTGGACACTGAGTCTATTAATAACATGATTAATTACCTTCTGGATATTTTCAGATCTGTAGTGAATCAATGTAAAAACACTGTTACTAACTATCTGCAGCAGGCTCCTGCCCAGTACAGGTCTTATGTAAAAGTTAAGGGTACAAAGCTTGAGATAATTCTTTGATTCCTCCGTCACCAGTGAGTTAAAAGATTGAAATGAATGGGTATAGTATTATTTAAATATAAAGGTGTAAGTGTTCAAAACCTGTTCAGCTTTATTTAAAAAGTAAATGGAAAAAAAAATCATTAACATAAAATACCATGATCGGTTTTGTTTAAAAATAGATGGAAAATGGTAAATGAGCATATTATAATGCTATTACAACAATGCACATATAACAATCTGTAGACCATATGTGTTTCAAGTATAATTGTTTGACGTGTTTGATGATGGTGTGAAATAAAGTCTGTCTAATGAGTAGCACTGTGCAGCAGCCCTTTGTTTTCCCCAAAGACACTAACATATGTCTCTATTCACAGACACCAGTTTCTCATGTTTATAAACCACAATGTATGAATGCATGAACAGAATTTACTGACATTACCCTTATTTTTCAGCTAAAGTAATAGTTATAGGATCCCCAATTAAAAAAAAGCAAGCTGAAAAACAGTTGCACACTTGCTCTCAGAGGATATCAGACACACAAACAAGCTTATAGACACCCAGATGTAATATCACTGAGCAAACAGTGGGGGTCGCTGGAACATCTTCAACTACAATGCTGCTGTTATATGACTTGTCTTTTCAGAGACGACATATTGATGGATCAGTCAATTTTGTGTTTCTGGGGGGGCTGGGGTTGATTACTATACCTAATGTGGCTGCCTGTGTCATGCCACTATAGTTTTTAAAACATAATGTTCGTCACACACAATGGTCAACAGGAGTTAGAACTATGGCAAAAATATATTATGTAAACTGATTATCAGCAAATTTGGTTCTGCATACTAATTTAACTTTCTCAAAACCTGTCAGCTCCTTTCAAGCCAACCATGGCTGAAGAGACATATTCAAGATGAACGGGTAACTGAAAAATATGAGCTTGATAGTTATATTTAAACCTGATCAGACCTCCAGTTCATACAGCTGATGGTCTTGTTGGTTTGTGCTGAACTATGTAATCCCATGAGTTTCTGTTGGTTGAAGCTGGCAGCGTGGTTTTAATTCCATCAACATGGTTGAAATAAATACGGAAAAAAAAAAGACTAGGCAAGTCTAGCCCAGCTGAACCTCTGACTGAACCTTTGAGGCAAATTCTCAGAAACTGAAACCTTTGATCCCTCCTTAACAGTACTGGAACATGGTATCAAGTACTTCCTGAAGATACCAGAAGATACCAGTGAGTGAGAGGTAGGGCAATGGTTTCAGGGTGCTGCAGACAGTAATAAAATGCACCTCAGAGAACAGTTTCAACTTATACTCTATGCAGACTTTTTTCTGCTGAGAAATATCAGTGAACAAACAATGTGATGTTACTGAAGTGACACAGCAACTGCCAGCTCCTCTTATAAACTGTTATGCAATGAATACCTAGTAAACAACAGTCAGCCGCAACATGCGTGATGAATTCTGGCAACACTGAAATCTAGGCCAACTGATATTAGTTTATTATTAATTAAAATGCAATACTGATGTTGTGCTGTTGTGTACGACATGCCTGGAGAGTATATACAGGCATTAATTTACACATAACCACTTGTTTCAAAACAGTACTTGTCTGCTCTACGTGGGACAGCTCAAACTCAAAGTGTTCCCACCTCTGATACCAATCAAACTACATCACATGGGTCCATCACAATACTCACTTTGTTACCAACAGCATGCATAAAAGTTATTCTAGCTTTTCAGCAGTAAGGCAAGGACCACTCTTCACACTTGGAAAGTATACTCTAGACGTGAGACTGCTAGGATACACATTTCTCTAATGGTTAAGTAATGCTTTTTAGTATTCAGTGATGAATTCACTCACTCCTACAACAACTGGAAAAACCATGGAAAAACTTCTGGTATAAAGACAATAGCATGCCCAACAATAATCCTGCAATATCCAGTTCTGCAAAGTGGAGGTTAAATGCAACCAGGACTCTACATTAACCTAAATAATTGTTCTGATGTTAACCACCACCTTTACTGCGACAAAGCTCTTGAGATTACAGTTGTAAAGTGGTTGTGTAATGGCCCAAAGGCCCTCTTAATGCAAGGCGTTGTCATATGTCATAGTAGGAGAAGCATAGGTCTAGTTAATAATGGCTTTGTCTAACATTATTGATATCAAAAATGACTTATCTTCAACAACAAATGGCCAAATGGGTCACATGACCACACCTCAGCAAAAAACAATAAAACAATCACCTCTGCCAAGACCGGGGAAACACCCCACTCAGGTGCAACCACTTAACCTTATTAAGTGTCTAGGTATGTTGCCTCATTGCTTTTCTTGTTTACTGCCTCCAACCTTGTGTTGTCTGGATCCTGTAAGTGACATTCCTCATATAATGCTTGATACTATCAACATACAAAAACATAAACCAACAAACACAAATGAAATAAAATTGCTCTGCATGCTACATGAGGCACAAGTTGGGGCTTAGTTACATTTAGTTAGCCTGTTGAAAAAATAAACCTATTTTGCATTGTCAACATAGCACGAGTGTAAACATATTATACAGATATCAATAAAGTTTCCAGTCAAAATAAAATACAAGAGATGAGTGTAAAAACTCACAAATTCAAAACAAACACTCATTTGTAAGATGCTTGTAGAGACGTTAGATAGCATGACACAACACATTAGCCATGCGCTACCTACTCTGACTCTTGCACAACAGCACATAGATGGACATGCCAGGTGAGTTAGCACCTAAGCTAGCTACTTTGTTAACACACACATACTAAGCTTCATAGCCTCAGTAGCTGGCAATGAAGCAGTTTTTTCCCGATATTACAGCTCAGACTCTTTCAAAGTCAGGCATAAAAGTTGTCTGAGCCTTTTACAGTGCTAGCTAAGAGAAAGCCGAGATACTTACCGCTATCTAAACTGATTAAGTTAAAGTTTTAATTGTTTTTCTCGGTTTATTTATGTAGCTTTCTGTAAATTATTGTATGGTTGTTACAGAAAATGCTGTTAGTGCTGTGAATTGGCACCGGATAGAAAAATGTGTAGTCCCTCTTTGTTAAACTACACTCACTGGCCATATTATTAGGTACACCTAGCTAAAGCTAATCCAGTCTAAACCGCAACAACCCTGCATTAAACACTACCAACAATAAGGTCATAGAGCTGCAACCATGAGTCAACCGACAGAAAATTAATCAGCAACTATATACAAACTTGATAATTGGTTGGTTGTTTTAGTCGTTTTTCAAGCAAAACTGCCACATGTTTGCTCCATATTCACAAATATAAGCTTCTTCAGCATATCTGTTAGCAAACTGAGGGGCTGTGGATTGCTGGTGAAGTAAAACAAGTGATGTGAATTCATAATTCCTCATGGCACTTTTAACCATTTTCTAATATTAGTTTAGACAAGGCTGTTAGTCAATTAATTGATTAAATAATCAGTAGATTAATTGCAAATGAAAATAATCCTCAGTTGCAGCCCTGTACTGTAATGTTCAGTATGTTGAATTGTAATATCCTCGTGTCATGCAGTAAATCATCATTATTTTTTGTTTATTTATTTATCCTTGTCAATTAAAGTTATGTTGACCATTTGAAAATATGACCAATGGTTTTAATCTCTTCTCTGTGCTATTCTCTGTATTTCAGTGGAAGCCTCCTATCTACCTGATTTGTACCAAGTCCAGTGGTTATGACACCTACTACATCACAGACACTGTAGCACTACAATCATAGAGGTGAGTTGAATTTGCCGAGTGCTCTAAAAGTAATGATGGGTCAGGCTCCAGCTAATCCTGTAGAAGTCCAGAGCAGTTCAAACAAAGATAACCAGCAAGATTCGACCAGGCCTTAAAGACATTGGGATGTCTCCATGTCAAATTAGATAAATCAAGTTTGATTTTAAACATTCACTCCTTCAACTCACTCTTATAGGTGCTAATTAATGTAAAACCTCTTATTAATTACTTTCCCTTCATTATCTTTTTTCCACATTTGATCTTTTGTTCACATGGTTCAGATTTATTAGTCATCACATCTACGGTGGTTTTGAGGACCACTGTGGCTGTACAGTGACACCACGTGTAGCCTGTTGAACTGTATTGATTTGATGAGTTCTTCTTTCATAACACAACTGAGTGATCAGGTTACAGCAGATGATCAGACTCACAAACTGAACTTTGACATGACCTCTGAAGTCAATCAGACAAAAATAATATATATATATATATTTTTTTTTATTGAGATATATTTGTGGAACATGTTTTGATATGACAGTCAAATGACTACATTTGACTGTCATATCAAATTCATTCTCTTAGAGGATCCATTGTTTCTGGGGGTTTTTGTATCCTCATGATCCAGTTTTACAGTTTGTTACCACCTCTATATATCAGTTTTCTCTATCATTAACCTAATGTTGAAAATGCTTGTAAGACATCACAACAAGCACAGATTTCTAGTTGATATTTCAACTGTTCTGCATTTTCTTTGCATTAATATAACCTTTATGTAAGGTCCATACGATGTTTTGTACATACTGTAATCACTATGTAATCACTCAGCGCTGCTGTTACTCCTATGCAAAGTCAGAGTGTCTTCTTCTTTTGTCTGATTAACTTATCTGTTGTGTTGTAATCCTGATCAAACTGCTCTCGCAGACTTCTCTTAGGAGGTGAAAGGTTAGTCAAGAGAAGAGTGAAGAAGAAGATACCAGTGCTAAGACACCAATTTGAGTTTAACAGACAGATACTTTTTGTCTAATTTCAACAAATGTCAGATGTCACAGAATCTGACTTGGACTTTTTTTCTTTTTTTAATGAGTGTTCAGCCTAAAATATGGCACAAAGGACAACCTGAAATCCACTGGGGGTGGGACAGAGGCTTACAGTGGTGGAGGAAGTATTGAGATCCTTTTCTTAAATAAAAATACCAATTTCACACTAAAAAATTTCCATTACAAGTAAAAGTCCTGCTCTGTTATCTAAGTAAAAGTATGAAGGTATTATCAAGAAAAGTATGAAAAGTTAGAGTACTCAATGCAAAGAAATGCCCTCTGTGAGTGCATATAGTACATTTAAGGATATACTTTATACTGTATATATTCTGTTACTCATGCATTAATCTTCAAGCAGCATTTCAGTCGTAGTTGGAGCTAATTTTTAACAATCGACTAAAGCTTTTCCTTGTGGATTTATCTGCTGATTATTCTCTTGATCAATCCAATAACAAAAAATGCTCATCACAGTAACACAGAGTTCAAAGTGACACCTTCATATTTATCCAAATTTATTCCATTTACTGTTGATGATGAGGAAAACAACAAATCAGCAGGAACTGAGAAGCTGAGACCATGAAATGTCTCATGTTCACATGACTTGTCATAGCAGGAAAAGCTCTGGTGTAATTAATAACACTAAGAATGACTCTGCTCCTCTCAAGTTTTCCAGTAAGTCCTGGAAGTTCAACGCCAGGCACTGCACCAGAGCCAAGGTACTGGCACACCTAAACTCAATGTAGCCATTACTACAGTGCTTCTGATATTGTTTGTGCATAATAATTCAAATCTGATTATCTGGATGATATGAAAAAGATACAAAGTGTGCGCATCTAACAAGAGAGCCAGTGATTTAGGACGGTGATAACACACTCGAAGTAGCTAAAAGAATCAGCAAGTGACTCAGGTTTCGATTCTGCCTCCATATGATTCATATTGTTCATGGGGCAAAGGTTTACTTAGCTTTCTGTAAGAGGCCTTCATGCATTTGTGGATGTTTAAAAGGAGCCTACAGTGTAACCTTTGTGCTAAATAAAGAAGACAAAGAAGGTAAAATATAACAAGAGTACTTTCTTCCTTTCCTTTAGTTGACAGTGTCTTTCAACATGAAATCACAACTCTGAAATGGTCAAAACTGTAAGAGTCATCTGACTTGAAGACAGTAGATTTGAAACATGAAATCAGTGAAAAAATGAACAATAAAATGACCTGCGCAGCTAAATTTTAAAAAGTAAAAAACATGCCCTTATTTTGCTGATACTACCAAATTAGTTTCTTTGTATACTGCCCTTTGAGCACGATAAACAAGCAATCAAAGTTAGTGATTGAAGATTACATTAGCTATTAAATGACACTGATCTGATTACAAAATGTTTTTTTTAGATAAAGATATGCGTGATTTTTTAATGGTTGAACATTATCATACTCATTTTTATATTAGAAAATGAGGATCAGTCTAATGAATTCTGAAAACAGTCCCGAATAATAAAACAAGGTAATTTCAGATAATCACACAGACCACCCCCACCCAGTGCTGACGGAGACAGTCTGTCTTTGTGAAATGTTTTTACCTTTGGCCTGCCACAAGGACTGCTCAGACTTTGGAACCAGGGCAACACATTTGCAAGTCCTGGTAATCACACACTCTTAAGACTGGAGAGGTATAAAAGCCTAAAGACCAAGGAGCAAGGATTAGTCTTCACTGAAAGCGGAGGACTCTCCATACCTTAAGGCTTCTAGGAGCTGTACTAAGCCCATCATGGGGGGTACCAAGCTCTGCCTTTTGCTGCTGCTTGGCACTTACACACTAGCCCGTGAGTATCATGTTTTTATTCTGAAGCTAATTGAATTTTAAGGGTTTGGTCTTATATTTAAAAAATGGGTAAATCCATTTGAGCAAAAAGTTAAGGGATGTTTGTTGAATTTTTTTTTTTTTTTAACTGATAAATTAACTAAGATGTTGCTGTTTTGTATGTGACAAACTCATACCTGCAGTAATTACTAGTTGACTTAGCAGTGATGTTATTCAAATAAAGGATAATTTTAAGATGGCCAATAATGGCTTAATTATACTTGTAAATTCTCTTGACTTTATATAATTCAAGTATGTGAAATTCAGGTAAAGTTTAGAGTTGGTTATTGCCTTTAAAATTGTCAAGCACATACAATATGTTTTTCATCTTTTACAGAGCAAGATGTGGGAAGTGTTGAGGATCAATCTCCAGTTTGTTATTGTGAGTTATTTGCTTATTGTCAATGTCCTTTTCATAAATGACTGTTCATGAAATTAATAGATGTGATTGTTTACAGTCCATTTAAAGTATTTAAAGGTCTATAAAGTAGTAGTGTGTTATTTGTTTAATGTGTGCTATTAGTGAAGAAAGATGTTCAGTATATAAAATATTACATTATAGTGCTATAACTGATGTTTTGATACTTTTTAGTGGCCAAAAGATTCAAGAACTTCAGGCGCTTTGTGTACGACTATGAAGCTGAGACCTTCAACGGTGTGAATGGAGCTACCGACAACAAGAGCGGCCCCAAAGTCTCCTGCAAAGTATGTCACGCCACCTGATCTTTTGTGCAAACGCAACAGTCTCATGACCCTTAGTAGAAAACGCCAGTGCTAACACAACATGTTTGATCTGCCGCAAAGGTTGAGGTTGATGTGCCCCAGACCTGCAGCTTCATCGTCCGCACCACAGAGTGCTCTCTGAGTGAGATCTCTGGTGTGGATGCTGAGGGTAACCCGGTGTATCGTCCCGCTGCTGGAGCTGAGGCTTTCAGAGCCGCCATGGCCGAGTAAGTCACCTTGTTTTGTCTCCAGGAAAGCTTTATTAATCATCTGTGTTGTTTTACTCCTAAAACTGAGGATGATAGTTTGGGAAATATAAAAGGTGAAAGTGGGGTAAAGGTAAAGGGCAGGTTGTAAATGCTGATCTCTCCACGTCAACAGGAACGCCTTGAAGATCACAGTCGAAGGCCAGACCGATGTTAAACTCTACCCTGAGGATAACGAGCCTGTCAACATCCTGAACGTCAAGAGGGGAATCATCTCTGCTCTCATCGTGCCTGCAATGGAGGAGGAGAGGAACAAAGAAATGGTAGCTCCCCTGCCTATTTTGCTGCCTTATTTTTGTTTTTGTCAGCACATAGTTACCGATCGATTCAGGCCAGAGTTACCCAAGTAGAGCTGTTTGTGGAGAAGAGTCACGCAAAGATAAACAAGTTGCCCAATGAGTAGATAAGCTGCCCCAGTCACAGGTGATAAATAACACTCCTGTAACATGTCGTTCTCACATAGACAATCCTCAGTAGCGGGTCAAAGTCCCTAGATAACTTTATCTTTCTAATGACATCACCTGCTCTCATTGCGGGGGGGGGTGTAATCTTTAAGATTGATTGATAATCAGATTCAGGGAGATTGCCAGAGGACAAAAAGCACGTTCACCACTTCAGCCTTTGCAACTGTGCTTTTTTTAATTGTCTCCCATCCCCTCAGTAAGTATTGATGATAACCTCTCATCATTTTCAGCCCACTGTGCATGGAGTCTGCACCACCGACTTCACTGTCAACTCCAGAGAGGACATTGCCACTGATGTGACTGTCACCAGGGATCTTTCCAAATGCGACTGGTTCTTCGCCCGCAGGCAGGACACCAGTCCCCTGGCTCTCATCTCTGGCATGGTAAGAGCTTAAGCAACAACCTAATGCTGTTGTCATCACAAACTAAAGCCAGCCAGTTATCAGATAGGGCCTAGAAAATCAAAGTTTCAGTGTTCACCCCTTGAGTAGAGAATAATAGTGTACCGTTTCCAGTATCCAGCACTTCCTCATAATCTAACAAAACATGGATGTCTTGTCAACCTTCTTCCATCAGAACTACCCTCTGTCCAAGATGATTAGCAGCACCCAGGCCTGCAACTACAAGTTTGACAACCAGAAGAAGCACATGACCAGCGGTACCTGCACAGAGAAACACCTCTTCCTGCCCCTCTCTCACCAGTAAGTGAGAGTAAATTGACCCAATTTTACAGTAGGCAGATGGCCATGACCGCCTATTCTCCTTATTAATTGTGCATGTTTTCTCATGTTTGTATGAATACTTGAAATTTAACACAAATTTCAGAATTTTTTACATTGCATTTTCATAACTTGTCCATATTTCCAAGCAGTTCTGACAAATGTAGATTTGTTGTATAAAATCAGAAACTTATTTGTGCCAGTTTTAACTAATATGTTGAAACTCCCTCTTAACTTCTGTCAACAGGAATGAATATGGAATTTCTGCTATGGTGAAGCAGACTGTGACTCTGAGGGAGACAGCCAAGATCAATGACAGAATCTTTGAGCGCAGTGAGTGTTATAGTTTTTAGAGTGCACTGTAAAATATCATATACATCAAATTGTGGCCAAATTCCTACCATTTTCTCATGTTTGTGCTGTAATTCTGTACAGATGAGGACAACTTCAAGCACTTGCCCATGGATGTTGCTGACAATAAGTCCCCCGTGCAGTCCAAGGACGCTGCCATTGCCACAATGCAGCAGCTGAAAACCCTGTCACAGGGCGAGGACCGCGCCAGCCTCTTCCACAAACTGGTGTCGGAGGTCCGCGGCCTGAACGCTGACGTGCTGGGATCTGCCGTTGATGAGATGACGGACATGTCCATGCCTCTGACATTTCAAGCTCTGGTTCAGTGCGGTACCCCAGAGTGCACCAGTGCCATTCTGAAGGTTCTCAGGGCCTTTGACGAAAGTGCTCTTGAGGTTGATGCTACTGTCTATGCCCTGGGACTGGTGTCTAACCCCTCCCGCCTCATGGTGAAGGACATGCTTGCAATGGCTCAGTACAAGCAGAGCAAACCCATCATGTATGCCCTGAGCAATGTAGTCAGGAAGTAAGTAAACCCACATATCATCATATTAATAGATATTATTTACTGAGCAGTAGTTTCTGTTGTAAATTACTGTATCTAATCATTTATGTCTACCTTTGATACCAGACTGTACCAGAGTGAGGGAGTCACCCCTGAGATTACTGCTGTCTCTGAGTTCATGGCTTCTCTTCTGGGTGCTGACTGTGCTGGGGAGAAAGATCTGACCTTCCTGACCTTGAGGGTAGGTAACCAGCTGAGATCTCTGATGAAAATCAAATTTTCAAGATGCTTTCCAGTTTCGTGTTTTTTCTAAATTTGTGTACTATCCCATCCAGGTTGTTGGTAACATGGGCGATGCAATGGAGGCAGCTGACCCTGCTATAAAGGCCACCCTGCTGAAGTGCATGAGACAGCCTGCAACCACACTGGCCGTGCAGCTGGCTGCCATCCAGGCTTTCAGACGCATGTCTGTGACAGATGAGGTATGTAACATCACCCTCCAGAGAAAAACAGTATCCCACTTTCCCATTTTTACAGTGTAAAGTTTCTTGATATGTTGTGACAAACAAGTGACTGTTGTTTTTCTATCCAGGTTCGCTCTAACCTCCAGAGGGTCTGCCAGTACCCCAAGGGTTCTGTGCAGAAGCGGCTGGCAGCTTACCTGATTCTGATGAGGAACCCCCAGGACAGTGACATGGAGATTGTGAAGAAGCTGCTCAACCAGGAGCAGAACATGCAGATCAAGGCCTTTGTGACCTCCCACGTCTACAACATCATTTCCTCCACTGATTCAGAGACACAGAAGTAAGAATAGAGCACCTTTTAACTGACAGCACAACTTATACTTTATATCTACAAACACTGTGCTGATTTAAGAAACACATCTACTTCTATTCAGCTGATTGATTGTTTTCTATTTTATTTCTGCCTCAGGATTGGTGAGAAGATAATGGATGCCCTGCAGGACATTGATGTCTCCACACACAATGACTACACCACCAAGTCTCGCAACTACAAGCTGGGCGTGGCACATGAGAGCATGCAGGCTGCTGTTCAGGGCAACATTGTCTTTGATCCCAGCAGCCAGTTGCCTAGGGAAGTCCTGTTGGAAACTACCCTGAAAGCTTTTGGTTTCAGCATGGACATTTGGGAGGTATGTAATACAGTAGGTCACAGCAGTCAGTAACTTGTTGCTGTTTCAAATTGTAGTTTTACATTTAGCATAAACACCAGCAGAAAAAAAATGTATAATAACATTAAAAAAACTACATTCTTGTTTGTTGCCTTCTTATTATAATTTGATGTATTGAACTTTTGTTAAGCCCTAATCATCTGTCACATAAATTTAATCTAATGTGAATAATTCTAAACCCACTGTTTCTAATCTAATTGCTTTATTTTGCTGGTAGGTTGGCATGGAAGGAAAAGGCTTCGAGCCAAGCATTGATGCTTTGTTTGGAAAGAACGGCTTCTTCCCCGACACTGTGTCCAAGGCTATTTACTGGGCTGAAGACAAGATGCCACCAAGGATTAAAGAAGTTCTGGAGAAGTGGGTTGCTCCCCTGAAAACTGAGGGACAGAAGGTACTGTATATCTTGTGTGTAATTACTTCTGTTGAACACTCTTGGTCTAAGTTATTTTATCATTTCCACTAATACCACCACAACTAATACAATGGAACTCTTTTCTAAGGTCCCTGAAAACCTTGTGAGAGAAATTATGCGCAACTTCAACAAGCTGGTGAAAGATCTGCAGAGTCAAGAGTCTCCAGAGGCCATGGCCTACCTGAGGATCATGGGAAATGAGCTTGGTTACATCAAGGCCAACGAAATGAAGTCTATGGCTTATAACGCATTTATGTATGGAGAAATTTTGATGAAGCTCATTCCTACCAAGGTACTGTTCTGTACTCCTGTTATTTGTTCAATATGATGCCTATCCATCAATTTTCAACACCAAAATAAAATAACTTCTTCTATAACTGCTTCTTCTTATCAGGTTGTGACTGACCTGATGTCCAGCACTGACAATGAGATCTTTGCCCATTACATCTTCATGGACAACAAATTCATCATGTCAACAGCATCTGGCTTGCCTCTGACATTTGCTCTGTCCGGCACCTTCACTCCTGGTGCAAAGGGAGGCCTTCGCATGACTCCAAACATGGTAAATTTTCAGGCATTCATCCTTATCCTGTCATTAATATTCCTTCAAAAAAAGTCTGTTGTAATGACAGTATTATCTTGTTGCTGGTTTAATTATTTAATTCCTGCCAAGGAGTTCTTGCTTGAGTATTCTTTTCATGCCTCTGCAGCCCCTTTCACTTCATGCAATCTGTTTGTTTGTCTGTTTGTTCACAGAAGGAGCTGTTGTTCATGCCCTCTGTTGGAGTTGAGTTTGTGACTCAGATGGGAGTCCATGTCCCTGAATTTGTTGTGTCCGCTGTGGAGATGCACACCAACATGTACCATGAGAGCGCTCTCAATGCCAAGATCTCCATGGAGCAGGACCAGGTCAAGCTTTCCATCCCCGCCCCACAGGGCACCACAAAGTTCTTGAGGATCAGGTAAGAAATGACACAAAACACATATATTGCAGTATATTAAAAAGATGAAATGTTTTTGTTTAGTTTTGTTGTGTTTCTGCTTTTGTGAATCTGCTGTTGGTCATATGCTGGTGTGCTAAAAAGCAACAACATGTGGCACCACACTGCATGTAATCTTTAATATGGTGTTTTCAGCAAAGTTATAAGAAGATTTTAACTGATTTTGCTGTTTTTTTTCTTCTTCAAAATAGCAATAAAGTGCTAATTGTAGGTGCTGGCCAGGCCACAATGATCCCACACACAGAGGGCGAATCAGAATGCAGGCCTCTCTTCTCTGGAGTCAGATACTGCACCAGAACTCTTCATGCTGACACTGGTGACAAGACTGCTGTTCCTTACTTCCCCCTGAACGGAGAGACTGGGTAAGTTGTTCTTTGAAGAAACTGTGATTATTCCGTCATATCACTGATTTTCACTGCTTATTGAATGAATATCATTCATGAGGAAATGGTGTCTCACCTCTGTAATGGGAAATATTTCAGTGTGATAGAGAATGTTGGATGAAAGTGTTGTGGTGAGGATCAGTTGAAAAACACATGGGAAAATCAAAGGTTGTATTATTAGTTGGATTTGTATGGGTATGTGCACTGGTATATCATTCAGTAAGGCCAATAAATACTATGACTAAACATAGTCAATTTTGATACTATGTAAGAAATGATTTTCATAGTTGTCTACATCCACAGTACAATATCATTAAAGGATTTTTAAATGAAAACTCATCAGATGCTTGTTCTTTTCTCCCTAGATTTGCTGTAGACGTCATGCCCTCTAAAGAGGTCACTGAGTACACAGCCACCATCGCCTATAAGCTCCTCAGTGAAGGAAAGGACGGCCGCCAGAAGGTTGATTCTTTGAAGATGGCCCTGAGAGCTGAGGGTATGATCATCATATTTAGCAAAAAACATGTCAGCCTGTGTTTTTATCTGTGAGCCATAGTCTTTCATTTTGTATGGCTACATACATCAGTAATCAAGTAATCCTTTTTTTTTTTTTTTTACTCTGTTACTTCAGGTGCTCAGCCTACCGAGGCTACAGCCACCATGAAATATAACAGGAACAGGAATGTCTTCACCACCCAAATCCAGGTACCTGACTTTGATGTTGAGGCTGGCGTTAAGGTTGGCATGACCGACAGCAGCAGCAAGGGCAAATCCATTGTCTTTGAGATCACCAACAAGAACGTGCCCCAGCTGTCTTTGACTGGCCGTGCCAAGTGAGTAAAACCCCACCACAATCTTTGTTTAAACACTTTGTTAATAAATAATGTATCTTACTTAAAGTTAGGTACTGATTTTCATATTCAGTAGTCTTCATGTAAACATGGGCATTAACTGGATTGTGTTTTTATTTATTTTTATCCCTAGGCTTCAGGCTATGACTGATGGCATGCTGCAGGTTCAGCTCTTAGTCCCCTCACTCAAGACTGATGCTGCCATCACTGCTACAATGAGCAAAACTGACGGACTCACCATGGAGATCAAAAGTGATGTCAAGCTCCCAGAGACCTCCTCTATTCAGGCAGTCACATTCAAATATGGTACGTTTATAACAAAATAGTGCTAATGAACTTCAAAGATCGATCATTTCAGGCATTTATCCAAACACTGTCTCAAATGCAAAACTAAAATTCTAAATGCTTTGTGTCTCAGGTGAAGACCAGGCTGAGGTTCAGCTGATGTCCAACATGAATGCTGATACTAAGATCCTGGTGCCTTACACTGAGGCCCTCCAGGCCTGGCTTGGGCAGTTTGTGGAGGATGTTATGGACCAGCAGGTTGTCAAGACTGATATGAAACTGCGTCACATCTTCAACAAGGCAGTTGAGGTGAAAATAATATAATAATTTAAACTATTTTAGAATACCTTGATCAGTTGTAGGTTTTTCGTAGCTAAAGCATGAATAATGTGGTGTTTCTTCATCAGGCCAGCAGTATCTGGATGGACAAGATCACAACTGATGTTCCCTATGTTGAGACTCTGAAGAACAGTATAACAGAGATGGAAGTGCCCTCCATGCCTGAAAATCTATTCATGAATGTGTAAGTGTAACATACATTCAGTAATCTGAATTCAGATATACATCATTTTTTGTATGGATTATGAGAAAATTGCAGCTTTTTCCTGATAAAATCATAAGTGACTTTTACTCTCCAATTAAATGTTTGTTTTAAATTTAACAAATGTTCTGTTTTTCTTCCTTTTACCAGTGAAAGCAGATTCAAATACCAGTTCAACCAGGACCGTTTGGCCATCAGTATCCCTCTGCCTCTTGGAGGAAAATCATCTGAGGAGCTAAGGATACCTGCAATGGTCACCTCCCCTCGCATCTCCTTACCTCAGGTAGACATGGAGCTTGCCCCAAGGGAGATCCACATCCCCACTTTTACCATCCCTTCTGAATATGATCTCACACTGCCTCTGATGGGAATGGTGGAGGTGTCTGCCAAGGTCAACAGCAACTACTATAACTGGGAGGCAACAGCCTCTGCTGGCAACAACACTGCTGAGTCTCCTAGCTACATGGCCAAGTTCAATGTCTTGGCTGACAGCCCAATCCAGCTTCTCTCCTTCTCAACTGAGGGTAATTTAATCTTTATTCTTTAAGAATTGTACATTTGCTATTTAACACAACAGAAAGTGCATACAAGTTGATACTAACTGATACTTCATTGATTTATCTGTTTTAAAGGAGCCACAAAAATCACAGACACAGCAGAGGAAACTATGAAATTCACCGCTGAGGGTTCCCTGAAACACATGTTCGTGAGCACAGGTTTTAACCTGCTGGAAACCATTGCTGTCACAGACAATGTACTATCAACAGGAAGATACAACATCTATGCCACTGCCCCTCTGGGTCTGGACACTTCTCTGACTATTACAACCCAGTTCACCCTAGCTCCAAACATGCTCTCTGGAGACCTCAACACAGATGGAAGCGTTTCTGTTGGGCCCATGACTGCTACCACCACCTACCTCCACACCTTCTCTGTTGAGCCAGCGAAGAAAGAAGCAAGACTGGAGAGTAACCTTAGCGTAAACTCTGAAATCCTGAAGGTTGTGAACAAGATCAAGGCATCCTATGCAAATGAGGAACTTCTGATTGAGTCTAACACCAACATGAACAGTGACCCCATCAAGCACACCACCAAAATGAGCCTTAGCTACAAGGATGTCAAGCTTATGATCCAGTCTGATTCAGTGACCAAGGCTGATGACAAAATGCTTCGTAGCCAGGTAGAGTTCTCCTCCACTGGAGGACAGGCCAGCCTCAGGATAGAGAATCAAGCTGATGACACCAAGAACCGTGCCTACTCTCTTCTCACTGGGTCCATGAACCCCTCCGGCTTGGAGATCAACACAGATGCCTCCATTAATATCTTTGCAAGCCTTGCCTCTCACAAGGCCACCTTGGTCCTGAACATGAATGGCCTCACCACCAGCTGTACAACAACTGCTCAGCACAGCCCAATGACCTTTGAGAATATTTTCCATGCTGGAGTTGACACCTCTGGTGCCACCATGTCTCTCACCACTAAGGGAGCTGTTAAAGAGAACAAAGCTGAGTTCAATGTTGAGGGAAAGATTGCAAGCACAGAAGTTTCTTTCAATGGTGTCTTTAAGGGTAACCTCTTTGACATCAACACCATGAACAGAATGAACCTTAGAGTAAATGAAGATGGCCTGAGTCTTTCCAACAACATGGTTGGATCTTTCAATGAGATGAGGACTGAAAATGTCCACTCACTGACCCTTGCACTGAGATCTTTTACCCTCCGCTCCAAGACTGACAACGTCCTTGATAAGAGTAACTCGTACATGCATGACATCACAGTTAACATGGAGCGTTTTACTGCCTTGGTTGTTGTGAAAAATGACCTGAAGATCATGGAGGTTAACTTTGTGAATGATGCCCAATTCAAGGCAGAGCCCTACAACATGGAGCTGACTGGAACAATGACAGGAGTTTTCTCAGAGGAAGAGCTCAAGCACACTTATGAAATCAAGTTCGTTGACATGGTCCTGTCTGCAAAGTGCAATACCAATGGTAAACTACTGGGGTCTCACATGACACATACTACTGATATGGAGGTTGCTGGTCTGACCATGAAGTTCAACAATGTGGCTAACTTCAACTCACCATCTCTTCGTCTTGACAGCACAGTCAAAACTGTTGCTGCACCCTTCACTCTGAACATCGATGCAATTTTCAGCTCCGATGGTGCAGTGTATCTGTATGGACAGCAGACTGGTGAACTTTACAGCAAATTCCTCCTGAAAGCAGAACCCCTTCTGTTCACACATTCATTTGAGTACAGAGCTTCAACCACCCATGAACTGGAAGGCAGACCCACCATTAAGACCAACATGGAGAACAAGTTCACCAGCATGCTTAGCCTGGAAGAGCAAAGTGTCACACTGAAGATGAAATCCAAAGTAAACGAGCACACTTTTGATGAAGAAATTAGTGCTTACAACAATGCAGAGAGAATGGGTATTGAGATGGCAGGAGCAGTCTCAACCCCCCTCTTCAGTGAGGCCAGTCAAGATTATGCTATCTCTGGATTTGTGAAATATGACAAGAACAGTGACAGCCACTTCATCCAGATCCCATTCATTGAGCACCTGCCTGCAGTCATTGAAAATGTAAAGACCACAATGATGAGGCTGATGGACCACAGCATTGAGATGCTGAAAGACATCGACAGCAGGTATGAGATCAGTGTTAAGTTGCAGAACAAAGTGTCAGAACTGAAGGAGGTCATTGACAACTTTGACTTCAACCTCTTTGTCCAAGACTTAAGAAAGTTTATCAACTCAATGGAAAATGTCATAACCAACATGACAGCCAAGTTCCCCACTGACAAAATCATGAATGTGCTGAAATCCATCAAGGACACTATCATGGCTTGGATCAAGAAGTATAACATTGCAAAGAAGTTCAATGTAATGTATGCCAAAATTGAAGAGATCCTCTCCAGCTATGAGATTGAGAAGATGATTGGGGCCATCATGGATGAAGTTGTCAAAATTATGAAGCAGTACGAGGTGAGGGAAAAGATTCAGTCTGCATTTGCTGCTCTCAGATCAATTAACATCCAGCCTTTGGTCAAAAAAGCTATGGTACCTGTTCAGGAGCTTGTGAATGAAGTGTATTCCTTTGACTTCAAACAGCTGATTGAAGACATGAGTGACTATTTCATGAGAATGGTCCAGAAAATCAGATCTTTTGATTATGACACATTCACTATGGAGCTGAAAGAGAAGGTGACAGATATGACCAAAATTCCCTGTTTTGGAAAACTCTATGGAGAGTTCAGGGTTACCTCGCCTCATTACAAACTCAGGACCACTGCTGACCTGGAGAACACCACAACCACGTCAGTCACACCAGAGTTCAAAATGACCCTCAACTCACAGGCTACATCTACTTTGAGAGTCCTGGACTTCACTGTGGATGCCAGCGCACATTTTGCAGCACCCAAGATGAGTCGTCTGGCCATCTCTGAGAACATCAATGTTGACCAGTCATGTTTCACACTTGAACATAAGGGAACAATGACTCTCTATGGTCTGTCAGCTCAAGCTAATGCTGAAACTACTGCAAAAGTCACAACTGAGCTCTATGTTGCAGAACTTACCAACAATGCATTCTTTGCCATGGAAAATGGAGTGTCTGCCACTGTGGAGACTGGATACAAACATGACCTCAACATGCCACCTCTCAACATCTTCAGTGAAACATCGATGAATCAAAAGACTGTTTTCGTGCTTGAGGCTGGCACTGCCAGTCTGACCTTCAACAATGTGGCCAAGGGAAAATATGCAGTTCATGACTTCTCAGATGAGGCAACCCACAAGAGTGACATGGAAGTGGTCATGGATCTCCACACAGCTAAAGTGACATTCAGTGGAGAAACAGCCTGTAGCCAATTTAAAATGAACCAAAATGTGGTTGCTGAAATGTGCATCTTCCGGCACATAATTGTTGATGCCAAGGTTGAAACAGAAACACCTTTCATGAGGGGCAGCGTTGCTGAAGTCAAGTTCCAAGCTAAGGTTGAAGACATGAAAATTGATCTCACTGCATCTCACAATGCAGAGCTGATCGGACAGGTTGAGGGAACTCTCTCAAGCTCTGCCCTTGCTTTGATCACACCTAATGAGCTTATGTTTGACACTAAGAACAAGGGAAATGCCAAGGTTGTTCTTCCATTCAAGCTGTCTGGAAAGGTGGATCTCCAGAATGACATTGCTCTTACCCTTAACTCTGAAGTTCAGCAAGCTGGCTGGACAGGCCTGGCTAGATTCAACCAGTACAAATACTACCATTACTTCACCATGGATAATGGCGAGAGAGAAATCAACATACTTTCCCAGATTAATGGAGAGGCAAATCTTGATGTACTGAGGGAACGTATCACTATTCCTGAAATAACAGTGCCATTTGTTGGTATGAGAACACCAAGAGTGGAAGACTTCTCACTGTGGGAAGATACTGTCCTGAGCAACCTCCTGACCACAACTCAGCAGACATTTGACATGAACTCCAAGCTGAACTACATGAAGAACCCTGAGGTGATCACCATCAACATTAATGTTGATCCAATCATCAGTGCCATTAACAGCAACATCAAGACACTGCACAAGAAAGTGCTCATCGGTAAGGATAAGGCTGCTGCCATCCTTGCTACATCTTATGGCAAAGCAAAGGCAGAGTATGAAAAATATAGCATTGAGTTGCCCAAAACCATTACAGTGCCTGCCTACAAAGTTCCAGTGATGAATGTCGAGGTGTCTACATTTACCATTCCCCTTCCTGACTTTAGTCTCATCACAATGCCTGCACTGCATGTTCCATCTGCCCTGAGCAAGCTGACTCTTCCAAAAATCACTCTGCCCAAAATTCAGAGCATCAAGATCCCAGTAATGGGTGATCTGACCTATGAGTTCTCCATGAAAACAGCAGTGCTCACACTCAAAACTGATGCCAGCATCCTCAACCAGGATGGCATTGTGATCAAACTTGATGCTTCCTCATCCTCTGAATTTGAGATTCTGACTGGAAAGATTGTGGGCACCTCCAACCTGAACACAGCTGGTGGACTCAAAATGGCCTCTGTGCTCTCTGTGAAACATCCAGTGGTGGAGGGAAACCATGAGAGCAGCATCATCTTAAGTTATGAAAATGTGGACACCTCCATCACCAATTCAGCAAAGGTCAATCTACCTGACCTGATGATGGAAATCTACCAGGAGATTACTGGAAATCCCCAGGAAGGTCTTGTTGTCTCTATGTCCACTCCATCTGCCGGACTCATTGCAGTTCAGATGCAAACTAAACGCCCAGCACAAGTCAAAGCAAGACTCTATGGTCGCTACCCGGTAAGAGAACTTTTGGTTACTAATTTGCTTATTTATAATAAATTATTGTAATTCTAGTACAAATGATATATTCATATTTTAATAATTTATTTTTTGTTTCATGTTTACTTTTTCCTACAGTCTGAGCCAACAACAGACATTGATATCTTGGGCCTGAAAATGTCTGTGATGAACTCTAAGAAGCTGAACATTCAAACTACCTGGAATATGGAGATGCCATATGAGGTGATGCTGGGACTGAAGAAACAGGTGCCCACAGTCATGGAAATGGTATCTGACCCTGCTGTCAGGACATATAACGAAATCTACAAACATGCTAGAAGGGTTGGGGATTCCATTGAACAGGCTAGGAAGCAGGGTAAAGTGATGTTCAAAAGGGCTGTTGACAACCTTGCAGCAGTAAATCCTTCTAATGTTCTGACAACTGTCACAGATAAGACCATTTTGATCCTCAAAGAGTACCAAAAGAAAGTTGAAATCATTCTTGGTGCTGTTGTGAAATTCTTGAGAGAGACCAAGTTCCAGATCCCTGGTTATGAACAGAGACTGTCTGGGCTTGAAGTCTACCAAAAATTTAGTGCTTTTGTTGCAGATGTATCTGAGGAAGCTGTTCAAAAGATTCCAGAGTACTTTACCTCTATGTTTACAACAGTCCTTGATTATTTCCAAGCCATTGAATTCACCCTTCCTGGCTCTAACCACATTGTCAGTGGAAGAGAAATTCTTGATGATTTGTCTGTAGCTCTGAGGAAAATCCAGGACCAAATAATTGTCACTGTGAGGAAACTGGGAGACATCCAGTTGGAAGACATCATTCAGAAATTCTCAGCATTTATGCAGTTTACCACTGAACAAAGTGAGAGGTTTCTCCAAACTTTAAAATCTCAGAATGTAGAGAAGCTCTCCACCTTTGTGACTGATGTATACAACGATGTCATCAACTCTCCACTCCTGATTGATGTTGCCAGGCAGGTTGAGGAGGCCCACAGAATTGTTATGGAATATCTAAAAGTTGTGAGAGCTAAAATCCAGAATGTCTTGGCTGACATTTCTACTGAACAGCTTCAAGCTGACATCCAGTCCTGGATTGACTCATCAGTAAAACGTCTGAATGCATTTCAGAACAATATCATTAGGACCCTTAAGGAGAAGAGCAAAAATGTTGAAACCTTTGTGAGAGTAAGTGACAGACAGATGGAGGTTGACATTCCTTTGCCATTTATTGCCAAATTCAACTAACTGGTTAACTGGCTCAAAAAGATATAATACCGTGTTTGCATTGATTGTATCTGTTGTGTGTCCAACAAGACAACAGTAAATCTGTTCTACCAAAAATACAAAACTGCATGCTAACAAATGTTGTCTGTACCTAAGATGTTTGTCTCTCTACTCTGTTTTACAAATTATTAATTTTGTTTATTTCACAGTAGACTCCCAGTTGTGACCCTACTGTGTTTCCTGTTTCGTGTACTATTTAAAAAACTATGTGGGCTTCAATAAAGACAATTTGTACTGCACGCATCTCTGTGCATTTCTTACATATATCATTTAACATAAATGTCTAAAACCTAAATTCTTGGAAGGCTTATACAGTAAGAGTGTAAAGGTTTTTACACACTAATTATTCCTCCAAGTTGGTGTTGTGATGTATAAAGTGACTGAAGCTAAAGTTAGGAAAATGCCAAAGATGTTTCCCTCAAACTCACAAATATATAGTTGCCGATTAAAATAACACAGCCATTATATGGTATGATTTTTTTTTAAGTCTCTTACAAAACTGTCATTTGCCCTTGAATCATTTGTTTCCTCGGGTATAAATTTAGCAGAGACACAAATAGCTTCTGTGATACACAAGCTCTCTGATCATAAAACAAAGAGAATGAGAGAAATGAATATAGTTAGTTTGACAGTTGTTAACAATAGCAAAAAAGCCAAGCCCTAAAAGTTATTTCAGTTTGGCTTTGGAATAAATTAATACATTTTTCAGATGTGTAATCCAAAAGTGGTGAAATAACTATTTAGATCATTTACTCAAATAAAAATTGCACTACAACAGTGTAAAAACACCCCATTACAAGTCAGTTTCCTGGCAAGGAATATATATATAGCTACCAGATAAGTGGATAAAAGTACAACCTTAATTAAGTATTAAATGTCATAAAATCATATATATGTGTATATATATATATATATATATATATGGTCTTTACTGTGTGAAAATGTTGCAAAAGAATGGAGATGTAGAGATGGTGACACACATTGATTTTTTTATTGAGTTTCCCAGAACAGTACCTTGTTCCCTTACATTCCGTGTTGTTTTTCCTCACAAAAACTTCCGTTGTTTGCCATCTACCATTCAAACTTAGAAAGTATTGCGTAATTACATTAATGTGGTCATAATTTGAACTCTTACAAACACATAGGTTTGGCACATTTTCAGCATTTTTTCTTCTCCGGGATTCCATTGTTGAAGAAGATGAAAACTGCACTGTCTGATCAGTGAATAATAACCTAACACTGGAAATCAGAGGCACATGAGGGGGGCCAGTGTGGGAAAATTAACCAATCCAGCACAATGCATTCCTGCTCTGTAAGTCAGCAAAAAGCCCAGCAACAGAAGGCAGGGGGGAATGTGACTTTTACACCATCGTAACTCTGGTTGGATTTGTACCCTTTTAAACTCTGATTTATCTTTACTATAGTTGCTTATTGAATCACGGTAAAAAAAAAAAAAATGACATGTTTAAAGTGAAATTGAGCTTCTTTTGTCTTCAGTTACCGTTAACAGAATAACTCACAATGTAGATCCACCAGGGCTGTGCCCTAGATTTTCAGTGTAGCAACAGTATCTGTAATTGATGTTCATAGCTGTCATTTGAACAAGCACTCCCACTATAGTGTAAGAGGACAGTTACACAACACCTCTGTGTAGACACATATCAAACATGAGCTGGATATATTTCACAAAACTGGAAAATTGGCTGACAGACATTGATTTCTTCAAAGGCTCCAACAATGTTTCTGAACAGATAACTCTGAGGTACATTCACAGTCATAGAGGAAGACATTAAGATAGAATTTGTGTGTGTGTGTGTATTTCTCAACCATTTATAATTCAGTTTTACTGCTGTAAACAAACTTTTTTACAGCTTCAGAAAAATGACTACGTTTAGTTTTAGTCTGGTATTTTAATCAAAGAAATACCCTTTTGGTTAAGTTTGTGTCATTATTATAAGATTGTGGTTATAATAACATAACATCTGATAACTTTTCATTGAATTTTTTTATTGCCATCCCATGGCTTAATCCCATATAAGAGTGGGCTACATCGGCTCATAGAGCTCTGATGTAGTCCACTCCTCTTTTCATGACACTTTCTAAGAAAACATATATCACTGAGCAAAGCACTCACATGCTAAACCATCTCACATGCTCAATCTTCTCTTTTGGAAATGTCACCCACAAAACTGGAAACAAAGCTGCAGCTAAATGGAAAATGTTATAGACAGCTGAGATATGCCAGCCTGTGAAACAGCTAAACCTGTAGTCCAGAGCTCAGAAACATATTCAGATACTGTATGTGCTTGAAATGACTTGGTTCAGTTTAGGCTCCAAGAAAAAAAAAACAGCATTTCCCCTCCCTCGCTGACTGTGCTAGTTACGACTGACAATGATTTTGAGTAACCTTTCCTTCCACTGTTTTGATAATCCGTGTACAAAAAGCACCCATTTCATCAACGTCCTCCCAGAACTGGCCTCTGTAGCCACAGCCAGGCATGAAATTTAGTAGACGCATGCTTAGCAAGCCTGAAAAAAGAAGTATTTCTGGTAACAATTGATTAACTGTTTGTTTGCCCACTTAACTCTTACAAACACCAACCAGAACTCTGACAATATGGTTAGCCCTTTTCAAAACTGGCCAACGTGTACTCTCCTAGGCCTCTGATTAAATCTTGGCCTGTTGCATAACAACTAATAAACTAGGCATTTAATACTGTGGAGTCAATTACATACTTTTTGGGCATTGATATAACTAACAAACCTGAGACAGCTGATACTGTTAACTGTAAACTGAAGCTATGTTTTTATTTAAAAAGGCGTTAAACATCAGAAGAAACTTTACAGACCACTACGGGTACCCTTACATCAATTTATAGGCTTTATAAAACTTTCTGTGAGTCACTGTAGTTTCCAGATTCTGTGCAATTTCCCAAACTTAATGCAGTCAATTTACAACACAAAGTGGACATAAATAACAAGTGCAATTATTACTGATTTGCCTATTACAAAGTATAACCTTGGCAGTAAGGCAGTGGCCTATGCAAACACTGTGAAACACAAGAAGTGAGCCATTAAAATCTTGGCTCGAAAGCAGGCCTTGTCCACATCAGAGACAGGGGTTAAGGCGTCCACTGAAATGTAGCGGTTAGTGGTTTGTCCTTTTTACCCCTCCACCAGTCAGACTGGGATCATGTGACCCACAAAGAACATGCTGTAACCAGTGCTTCTCATACACACACACACACACACACACCGATATCAGGTGATTATCGAGTGTGTTCAAAACAACTCGTCTGTCAAATCAAGTCATTCGTTTTGGTTCAGCCAAGGTCGTCTGATTACAAGGGAGTATCCAAACCATGGTCACTGCCCATACATGTTTAGACACACACGGATCCCAGCGGTGGTTACGTCTTGTCTACGCCTCTCGGTTCTCCAGACAAGAGTCAGATTCACATCAACACGCAGCATTTGAGACAACCACCCGGCGGTGTTGTTCGTTTTTGTAAGGCTGCCCGCGTTGCAGTCTCGAATACTTCCCAGATCCCCTCCTTGGTTTTGGCAGAACACTCCAAATAGTCATATGCGCCAATGCGCATGGCCATGGCCCGGCCATCCTCTGTTTTCACTGGCTCCAGCTTCAACCGGGACAGCTCGTTCCTCACATTCTCGTCGTTGCGCAGATCCTTCTTGTTGGCCACTAGTATAATGGGTACATTCGGACAAAAGTGTTTGACTTCGGGGACCCACTTTTCTGGGATGTTTTCCAGCGAATCCGGGCTGTCCACGGAAAAGCACATCAGAATGACATCGGTGTCCGGATAGGAGAGTGGGCGCAGCCGGTCGTAATCCTCCTGTCCGGCTGTGTCCCACAGAGCCAGCTGGACCTGCTTGTTGTCCACTTCAATGTCCGCCACATATGTCTCAAACACAGTCGGGACATACACCTCGGGAAACTCGTCTTTGCTGAATACGATCAGCAGACATGTTTTCCCACATGCGCCGTCCCCCACCACGACAAGTTTCTTGCGTATGTCTGCCATCCTCTGCCTTTTTACACTATCTCTCGCTCAAATGTGGCATCCAAAACACATATGTAGGCTACCTGCTGTATCCTCTACTTAAATACTCTGACTGAAACCGGACAGCCTTGTCCCGTAAGTCGACGCTGTGTCCTAAAGTCCAAACCTTTTCCCAGGCAGTACCCGCTGCTCTTTATAAAGCGCAGGGTGGTTTCCTAAATATAGCAACCCAATCGGAAATAGGGAGGTGAGATCACAGTTTGTAATGAAGGAGGTGATTGGATCTCATCGGTTTTACTTATGTAGAGGAGGGTCATGGACCACGAGGACCCACCCGACCCAGGATCAGCTACAAATCAGCCACATCTAACTGCTTGATCATGTAGATTACGCGACATTTTTTTTCTAATTCTTATTTAAAGCGGCTTCTATTATAAACTCCTCATCATTAAAACACACCCCACACTTGAAACATTATTTCATAATTTAGCTATTTTTGTTACAGAGCCAGCCTTGTCCACAAAACTAAATTAGCCAGTGTCCAATAAACATCCATTCAAATAACTTATTTCACGGGTTATCCAGCAGCAGCAGTGTGAGTGCGCATTTGGGTGGAAAGGATGACATATTGCTAATTTATTTAAAAAAATGTTGGATATCAGGTTGATAAACACATTAAATGCACATTAAAGTAACTGTGTTTTACCTTTACATGTAGTGTACAAAAGGTACAACGGGGAGGCAAATTTACATTGACATTGTTATACGCATGTCTACGCAGTTCACGCTATTTACAGGGAGGGGGCACTGGCGTAGGCAAACTATTAGCTTTGACTATCCAGCCTTGCTAAATCACCGCTCTCTCCAAGGAAACAAAACAATATAGAATTGGGTTGACGGCGTGCAACAAGCATAGACCCTCTCTCGACACGACAACGCGTGAGTATCTCTTCTTTATTTGTCCACGTCGAAAGCAAAAGCTCTGTAAAGCGACTGCTTTGAAGGCGGCTGCCGTGGTGTGAGTATTTCCCCTTTTGTTTAGCGGTTAAGGCCCCTCTGTTTGGAACTTGAAGGGGGGCCATGTTGTTTAGCCACTGAGTGTTTGGTTAATGTTTTAGCTCACACAACACCAACTTGGCAATTAGCGCTTACTAGCTCTCGCGTTAGCCTAATTTGGTTAATTTGGCTTGTTCCAAATAGCCACTGTGGTGTTTCGAGTCAAGAAAACGGCCCGTTTTCAGTCTAATAATGGAGACCGCGGTTTTACTGTAAAACAATGGTAAATTCGTGAGTTTAACTTTGATGTCTAGCAATAATAAACAGCAGGCCCGCTGCGGTTAGCTTTAGCTGGTTAGCTAAGGATGTTGCTAATGTTCACTCCAGTCTAGTAGCATTAGCTAATACTGAACGTGTTTGATTTCCGCTAGTGTGAATAAATTAATTGGCATAAAGAATGATAAGTAACAGGTGTACGAAGATTAAACAATTATAGCCAACATTTGCGAAAATCTCCAAAAAGCCGCAAAGTTAGCTTGCATATTAGCAGCGGACTTGCTGGCTAGGTTAGTTAGCCAGCTTGCTAAAGGGCTTGCACATCGGTTTGCCACAACGATCAGTAGGTAATGTTGGATGAAACGTTGTGGCTAGTTTCATAATTTTAAAAGCTAGTCACGGTTCTTGTTGTGCGTTAAAATAAGTAACACTAGCTCATTGCCCCGAGTCCCCTTTAGTCATTTATAACGTTACGTGAGCGGTAGCGTTGCGTTAGCCTGATGGTCGCCAGCTAACACCAGGACAACGTTACTCAGCTAGCATTCTCGGTAATGCAAGCCACCAACATCACTGACAGACATTTGTTTTGTGCTTGTGTCGCTCATCCGTAAATCAGCAAATTGCTAAATACGACTCACACTGTAGCATTAACGCTCCGTTGATGAGCAAACTATGTAACTAAGTCTGGTTATTCAAGGCAACATTAACTATCGTTACAATCTTCAACCATACAGTCAAAGCATGGAGTTAGCAACACGGGAATTAGTCATGTCCCGAAAATTAAGTTGTAGCAGATACCCATGTACTATTCTTATGGGTGCGTCCATTTCTTGAAATCTACTTCAAAAGTTGGCTTGTGTAAATGCTCAGAGTAGTGAATGATTAAGCCTTCAATTTTAAGCTTTCATCATGTAAAAGCCCAACAAGAACTTTCATGTTATTATAGGTTCTACATTTATTTTAAGCAGTCATAAACAATAATTGAAATCATATATCTGAATTAATATGTGTTACTATTTTGGTTAGCACAAAATTACCCTGGTTACCAACAAGATTACATACTCATTAATGTAACACTCACATGTTTGTCTCTCTAAACTTGACACAGTTCAGTTTGACTGATTGCTATCATTTATTTTACTAAATCATCATGTTTTGTTTTGTTTAGGCTTTCCCGTGGAATGAGCGTTCCATGCAGCATCCTAGGTATGAATGACGTGGCCTGGCAGGAGACAAGAGGTGGGATGCTGCATGCAAATGGTGCTCCTGAGACTGGAGGTGTCAGAGTTCACGGTGGAGGGCCCCTAGCCTCAGTTGGAGGAGCTGGGCAGGTTCCCGGAGGCCCACATTTACAGGGCATGGACAGGGGTCCTAACCCTACCCCAGGTACCCCGCAGCCTCCACTGAGTGGACGATCTCAGGATGACGCCACGGTCGGATACTTCTTTCAGAGGCAGCCTGGAGAGCAGCTTGGAGGGTGCACACCCAGCAAGCATCGCTGGCCAACTGGAGATGCCAATCACGTTGACCAGGTAAAGAACTTTCATCCAGAGACTGATCATTTCAAATGTTATTCAGTGTAGC
>BRZM01000008.1:1917738-1929012 GCA_033238685.1 Lates japonicus
AAAACACAAAACATGTCTATTAAGAGCTCCAACTCTAAGTTTACTCAACAGATTGTCATCCTTTTTTATGTGTTTGTGTTTTTCAGTTATTCCAGAGATCTAATCCCCTGACTGTTCAACAGCTCACTGCAGCTCAGCAACAACAATACGCCCTGGCTGCAGCCCAGCAGCAGCATCTCGGTAAGTCAGGCTGTTTGTCTTATTCACTGTCTAGTGCAGTGTGTCATGTAGTACAGTTAAAGTACTTTGTGTCTCAGGTTGTCTAGAGATCTGTTTTTTGCAGTTGAATAGTCATTTGAATGAGATGTGATATGCAAATATAAATTACATGGCTGTTCCTTGTATTACCCAGCTGGCCTTGCTCCTGCATTCGTGCCAAACCCTTACATCATTAATGCTGCCCCCCCTGGAGCTGATCCCTACACTGCCGCTGGGCTGGCAGCTGCAGCCACGCTTGCAGGTGATCACACAGCACATTTCCAGTTTAAACTTTCATTGAGATGCAGGTGTGTCTTTGATACATAAGGCAACTGTACCAAGATTAAACTACTGTATTCATCGGTTATATAAGATTTGTATGTAACTTCAAATTGTTTCCCTCAGGGCCCACAGTGGTTCCTCCACAGTACTATGGTGTCCCTTGGGGTGTGTACCCAGCCAATCTTTTCCAGCAACAGGCTGCATCTACTGCCAATCACTCAGCTAATCAGCAAGCATCCAATCAGGGACCAGGGCCAGGCCAACAACAGGTAGGAATCATTTATATATTCTAGCCTGGCTGGTTAGTTTAAATGTCGGTAATTAAAGTTTTTGATTTGCCCTGTAAATTGTCTGGATTACATCAAAATATTGTGCTTTGAGATGCAGTTCCAATGAATCAAATGAAGGTTGTATGTATTTGTTTCTCTCCTTGTGTTGAACCAATCAGAGTGTAGCAACATTTAAATCAAAATTTTGTTTGTTGTTCATATTGCTCGGCAACTGTCAATCAAATTTGATCAAACCAAACCACTGCAGCCCTGAAAAAGCAAATTAGCTCATTTAGCCATAAATACATACTACTAAATATTTAAGATCTGAAGTTGTTAGGAGCTTCGATTACAGAGTACACCTCAAAGCTTCTGATGTGGTACTCTGGCAATCTGTGCGTCTTATCCTTACCATCTCTTCCAGGTGATGCGCACAGGAACCAACCAGCGACCTCTCACACCAGGGCAAGGCCAGCAGAGTCAGCAAGAATCTCTAGCTGCAGCAGCTGCTGCAAACCCTGCATTGGCGTACACAGGAATGCCTGGTTAGTTGACCACTTCATACAAGCACAGGCACTTTTTTAATATTTTCTGTTGTAATAAGTTTGATTTCCTTGTTGTTCAACCTCATAATTATCTCTCATTGAAGATGGTGTTTCCTCCCAGTTGAGATTATGTTTGAGAATAATGGTTACAAATTGAGATTCCTTATTTAAATTGAGTAATCTGCAATTGCTGAGCTGTTGTGTTCCGCATCTCCTCAGGCTATCAGGTCTTGGCCCCTGCAGCTTACTATGACCAGACCGGAGCTCTTGTGATGGGCCCTGGTGCCCGAACTGGTCTAGGTGGGCCAGTTCGTCTAGTCCAGACTCCTCTCCTCATCAACCCTGCTGCCGCACAGGCTGGTAAGCACTGATTCTTCTATAACGATAGATCATTTTCTATGTGGATGCAGGGCTTTGGTGAATACACTGGGAGTCATTGATGGTCTAAACCCATTGTCAGCCACTCCCTCAAGTCTATACCAAGTCTAGACCTATACCAATCCATTCTGACCTTAAATCTCCTTTCACCCCCTCCTCTCCCTCTCCACCAGCAGCTGCGGTGTCTGCATCTGGCTCTGGCAACAACATGTCTGGTCCTCCAGCCAACGGGCTGTACCGCTCCATGCCTCAACCTCAACCACAACCGCAGCAGCAGCAGCAGGCTCCCCCACCCAGCAGTGGCCTGCCCTCCAGCTCGTTCTACGGCTCTGGATCAGTCCCTAACACTTCTCAGAGCAGCTCCCTTTTCTCACACACCTCAGCAGCCCCGCCACCACCAAGCTCCTCCCTGGGCTTCAGCAGCACTGGTGGCTCTCTTGGCGTGGGCCTTGGCTCTGCTCTTGGAGCTTTCGGCTCTTCTGGTCAGTGACTCAGCCACGAGCTACATTAGGATTTAAAAAGAACAGTTTATTTATAGCTGCCTGCTTTTTTACACTGGCACTCTGTTATTTCCTTTTCTTACAGTATCCAGCTCTACCAGTAGCAGTGTATCTCGCAGGGACTCCCTGTTGGCTAGTTCTGACCTGTACAAACGTGGTGGCAGCAGTTTAACTCCCATTGGCCAGCCGTTTTACAACAGCCTGGGCTACTCCTCCTCACCCAGCCCCATTGGCCTGACACCAGGTCACTCCCCGCTCACTCCTCCACCTTCTTTGCCCTCTTCTCATGGATCCTCTTCCAGCCTTCACCTAGGTAAGCCTAGTGTTTATGGTAATGCTGAATGATCATCTTCAGAATTGTGGGTTAAACAAGACATTTTGCACCCAAATTGTTCTCACATGTGTGGGGTAAGAGTATTGTTTGTTTAAAAAAACCCTCTCCCTCCCCCTGTAACCCTAGGTGGCCTGACAAATGGCAGCGGGCGTTACATTTCTGCAGCACCTGGAGCTGAGGCAAAGTACCGGAGCACCGGTGGTACGTCCAGTCTGTTCAATTCCAGCAGCCAGCTCTTCCCCCCGTCTCGGCCCCGTTACAGTCGCTCTGATGTCATGCCGTCCGGACGCAGCCGCCTACTGGAAGACTTCAGGAACAATCGCTTCCCAAATCTCCAGCTCCGTGACCTCCCAGGACACATGGTGGAGTTCTCTCAAGACCAACACGGATCCAGGTGGCTAAGATATTTGTTCAGGCATTTTAACTGGATACCTTAACATGGGGAATGCATCACGTTGGCTTACCGAAATCTTACTAATTTCTTTGTTTGTTCTTTGTTCCAATCTTTATCTAAATCTTGAATCTAGATTTATCCAGCAGAAGCTAGAGAGGGCCACTCCTGCTGAGAGGCAGATGGTGTTTGGAGAGATTCTGCAAGCAGCATACCAATTGATGACTGATGTATTTGGGAACTATGTCATCCAAAAGTTTTTTGAGGTTGGGACTGTAAAAATTAATCCTGGTGTCAGTTCAGTGACCACACTATATTGACTAGAACAGTGACTCTGTGTTCTGTGGCGTGTATGCAGTATACTTTGTTTTGTTTCATGCAGTTTGGAAGCGCAGACCAGAAGCTGGCGTTGGCAACACGTATCCGTGGACATGTCCTCCCCCTGGCTTTGCAGATGTATGGTTGTAGGGTCATCCAGAAAGCTTTGGAGTCCATTTCCTCAGACCAGCAGGTAATTGTAAGTGAGATTTTAATTCTTTTAAGAAGAGTTTTTGCTAGCCATGTCTTATTGTCTTTTTTGCTCTTTAATCAGTCTAACATATTGCAGTTGTCAGTTTTAATACTGTGACATCTGATACAATCTTGTCCCTGTTCCATAATTTCTTCATTTCAGAGCGACATTGTCCGCGAGTTGGATGGCCACGTGTTGAAGTGTGTGAAGGACCAGAATGGGAACCATGTGGTACAGAAGTGCATTGAGTGTGTCCAGCCTCAGGCCCTCCAGTTTATTATTGATGCCTTCCAGGGCCAGGTGGGTTTATTATTATGAGAAAGGGCTCAGCTGCCAGTCATTGTCTGTGTAATCTACAGTTTCAGTTGGAGATGAAAATGTAACTGCTACTTCATCTCTCTTTTGTTAGAGACCAGCCTCATTAGTTCTTTTTAGAAGAGCATGTTCTTTAAGGTTCCTCCATGAATAATCTCTAATTGAAGCTCTTCAGATTTCTCAGTAATATGAATAAGAAGCAAATGGATCAGACGTCAGTGAATCACAACACAATTGCAGAAAAGAGAATCAAACATAATCTGAAATTAGTTGTTGAGTGAGGAGCAAAGTTCTTTCACTCAAGTGATCAAAGCGTTGTGATGAACTGATGGAAAAGCTGATTGTGTTAAAACTGTGTTAAAAATAACAAAAAACACTCGAACACAACTCCTGCCAGACAGTGGCAGAGGACTGTATTTGAATCCTAAATTTAGGTTGTAAAGAAATTGTAACACGATAAAACGCTTTATCACTGGCATAAAGCAACTTTAGAAGTTTCCATGGAGTTTTCTTGTAAGGAAAATGTGTAGCCTCTTGGTCTTACCAAGGGGTTCAGTGCATTTCCTTCCTCATCAATACTTTATTCCGTAGAAGAATCCCTATAAGAATATGCTCTAATATTTGTATTCATACATGTATATCTGCTCTTATTTTTACCTCCTTTTGCAGGTGTTTGTGCTCTCCACACACCCTTACGGCTGCAGAGTGATCCAAAGGATTTTGGAGCACTGCACCCAGGAGCAGACTCTACCCATCCTGGAAGAGCTGCATCAGCACTCTGAACAGCTGGGCCAGGTGAGCACATCTGTCTCCAATCTGCCTCATTTTAATGTTTGCTAGATGCGACTGATCATTGTTGACATGTGTGCTTGTCTTGTGTATTTGCATGTCTCCTTCATGTTTGAACATTTCATTTTTTTTTTTTAGCCTGTCATTGTTGTTGTGTAGTTGTGGTCTGCTAAGTGTAAAGTGTAAGGATGAATGTAATTGTGCTGTTAGCTGTCATTACATCTGACATGTGATTATTTAAACATCCACCCTGCCCCCTCACTTATTCCATCTAGAAATATCAAGGCGTATCATTGGAGATGACACCCAAAACATATTATACAGTGTCCCGCGATGCACTGTTCAAGGTCAGAGCAATTTGCCTCTCTCTCGCGGATATCCCTGTGTTCCCTTCCTCTTTCCCTTTTTTTATTTATCTTTTCTTTTGTACACAATCTGATTTAACATTTAGGTTCTCCAACTCCCAACTTTTACAGGCCTTCTCCTAACCCACTGAGCCGCCTTTTTCTCGCCTTTTCCCCCCTCTCTTGCTTTATGCCACAGAGGATTCACAAGGCACATGCTTCCCTGTTGTCTGATGATCCCTCTCTTTTTGCCTACAGCATCTCCTGATCAATCTGTTTTTCTGTTTTTCGTCTCCTTGATCTCACTGTAATTGCTTGAAAGTAGCTCTGAAAGAGTGGACAACTATAGTGTTCATAAGTGGCGCTCAAAACACTTGTAACTTCACCTCAAGCCCTTTAGTTAAAGTCAAAAAACAAAATAATCCAAGTTCTTGTTAAAACAGATTGACAGGAAATGAATTTGAAGGCAAATACTCCCCAATTGAAGTTGGAGATCACATTACCTACCCAACAAATTACTACTTTAACAAGATCAATTGGAGAGTGGTGTTATTTGTTGCTTGGTCAGGTGAGTTTTTGTCTCCATCTTGTCACACTAAAATGAAACCCATAACTGTCTATCACCCATTTCTGAAGGGGCAAAGATGCTATTGGTTGTGCTGCCTGGTCAGCAACACCCCAAACCAGCAGCATCTGTTTTGTCTGACCTTCCGCAGTGATGACGTAAGGGTATTGTAAGACTACAAATGGGGGTGTCACTCAGTCGTCTACCTATCATTGTAGAGCTGCATGATTTATCTCACACCAATGAAGACCAATGGTGAAAAGTAGTGCATGAGAATCAATCAGAGTAAAGGGTGTCGCACTGATTATTTGTCATTTGATCATTATTTAATGGCTGTTTACCTCGACCTCACACCTCACTGCCTCCTGCAGGATCAGTACGGTAACTACGTGATTCAGCATGTTTTGGAGCACGGCAGACCAGAAGATAAGAGCAAGATAGTGGCAGAGGTTCGTGGAAAGGTTCTTGTACTGAGCCAACACAAATTTGCAAGGTAAGCTTTTTTCTTTCTTTTTTTTAATGCACTGGGAGAGGTTAAGAGTTTACTGACACCTACCTGAGGGTGGCCATTTCACTGTCTGACAGTGCACTGTTTTCTGCAATGAATTGTCCTCAGGAGTGTGTTGAACATGGGTGTCACCTAACCTACATTTCAGGCTTCATGTTGTTTTAAGTTTCCACAAGCAACATTTAACAGTCTGCTGTTGTAACATTTGCTGATGGGAAAAAATGGACAGCTAATTCAGCTTAGAAAATGGTAATATATTTGTTGAGGTTGAAACTGGACATCTTTTATTTTTCAACATTAATTTAACTTGTTCCTGCCCTTGCTTACTAATAGCTTTGTTAAGTTATACAAATTGAATATGCAAACCAGAAATCTTGATATCACAGCTATAGATAAAGCAACATCCAGGGATTAAAGTTTTCCTTTGCTACGACAGATTTCCATCAGTCAGAGATCTGAAGGGGGAAAAAGTGAGGGAGTAGGGTGTGTGACACCGTGAGCCAGGTGGCTCCATGGGATACAGTGAGATGTAAAACAAAGGCTTTTTAAAAAGAGACCGTTAATGACCCAAATGCAAATGTTCATGTAGGCTAAGAGTGTGTAGACACTGAGCTTTTTTAATCCGCTGCCTCAGCCTTTTTTACATGAAAACCTATGGGAAGCAATAACATGACAGGGAAAAAAGCAGCCACTCTAAAGAGGTGGAAAATCCAGACAGTGTGTACACACAGTAGTGTACTGACCATCAGACAGACCTGGATAAAGCTCTGGGCCCACTGGGCATCACAACCAAGTTAGATAAACAGATTTGCAGCATGTGCATTAAAAAGTCTTCAGTAAATCTGGGCAACATGTTTTTTTTTTTTGTTTGTTTGTTTTTTTTTTTGCTCTTTCAGAGCTCTTTGACAACTAAAGGGGGGGATATTCTGTTAAAATATCATTTAATTACTACCTCAAAACTATTTTTTAAAAATTGTTACCAAAGTGCATTCCTAATGGAGAAATGAGAAATCTTCCTGACTGGTCATCCATATCACTCCATCAGCTGTTCTATGTTGTATAATAGATTTTTCTCTCTGTTTTTCCTCAGTAATGTTGTGGAGAAGTGTGTGATCCACTCCTCACGTGCTGAAAGAGCTCTGCTGATAGATGAAGTGTGCTGCCAGAAAGATGGGCCTCACAGCGCCCTGTACACCATGATGAAGGACCAGTACGCCAACTACGTTGTCCAAAGGATGATTGACATGGCAGAACCTGCTCAACGCAAAATCATCATGCACAAGGTGGGTTAACTACTAAATGTGTGCATATGGAGAGAAAAGGTACACGGCAAGAAAAACTGTTGAAACCTTTGTCCTAGTGAATTTCTGTTTGGACTAAATGAACATTTTATATGAGGAAACTATTAAAGATCCTGCACACACACACACAGGTGTCTCAGTTTTCTGGTTGATTAAACCTCTGTGAAGGTTTACTCTTGAGTGTGCAGAGCCTTGAACAACATCAGAAAATGTTGATCACTCAGCAGCATTCAGACAGAAAACAGCATGTGTTATTTCAGATAGCCATGACACATGAAATGCAATCCAGACAGACCAGTTTGAGTAATAGGTCTGAGTTTGAAGGCTTGTCAGATATCAATACCAGGTTTATTATTTTATGAGACATAGTTTTACAGCTCTGTAAATGTATCACCACAGAAATTAGATTACATTATCTTACATTGCGACAGTTGCAAAGTAAACCATAAAACTGCACTGTTTGTGTCCTTACTGGAAGACAGTGCGCTGCAGCAAAAGATCAGTCAGGTTCAACTTGTGTTTTTGGCGGGACGACCCTGCATCAGTTCCCCCGCTGTGCCACCAGAGTGGTCATTCGCTCATTCAGATGAGTAAAGAGGGCTTTGTTAAAGTTGGTCTGAATGCAACCTTGGATTTAGTCATTGTTAAAAAAACCTGTTTTGAGGTCATAGCAGGGTCAAATTGGCTCATATTGACCCTTTAACTTGACCTGGATGTAGAAACAATCTTTATATTTATTTCCGTTTTATATCGTTTTGAGCATGGGTGTGGAATATTTTGCTTCTCCTCCTCCATCTTTTTTGTCAGACATTGAAAAAAGTTTGGTCTACATCAGATTAAACAAGATTGGCTTTGAACTTGAAACAAGACTAACTTTGACTTTTGTCGTTTCTTTTTTAGATCCGGCCTCACATTGCCACTTTGCGCAAGTACACCTACGGGAAACACATTCTGGCCAAGCTAGAAAAGTACTACATGAAGAGCGGATCTGAACTAGGTCCCATTGGCGGCCCCACAAATGGCCTCATGTAGTCGTGTCAACATCTCCGGTCCCCCCTGAAGAAGGAGAAGACGAGGAGGAGGAGCCCCAAACCCCCTGTTCTGTGAGAGATGCTCCTTAGCCATAGGGCCTTTGACACCCTTTGACATCCCATTTTTTGGGGGAATAACCAAAAAAAAAAAAAAGACAAGTCAACTTCACCTAAGAACGCTGTGACAACTGACCCCTGCCACTCTGCCACCCCTGGTGCAGGCCCCCAGCGTGGCCCCAAGGGTACACACAGTCAGCAGGCCGATTTTTTTTTTTCTTTTTTTTTTTTTTTTTCCTGGGTAAAGCACAAGCCCATTGTTAATGATGTAATTGATGTATTTGACTGGTTTTCATATTATCCTTGTACATTTTAGTTTTTTACCTTGTAAATTCTCTGTAGAAAAAAAAAAAACTTATTAAACATTTGCTGAAATTTACAATTCTTACAATTAACACCAGCAAGTGACTTTATAAGGCTAAACTGAGAGATCCTTTTAAAAAAAAAAAAAACTATTCCCTTTGTTTTTGTAACCAGACTTACTATGTAACTGTTCTAATTAAGTCTAGGCAATTGAATATTATATTTGTATATTATCCCATGCACAGTAAAAGTGTTTTCCCATGCCAAAGCAGCTGATGGATTAGTTTTCAAATAGCACTACATAGTAATGGATGGATATGAACTCCTCCGTCCACAGGTGAGTACTATGTGTCACGTGCCACAGAAGTCTTGGCTTTGGGGATTGGTGCTTTAGTCTAGGGTAGTGACTTTTTTTTTTTTTTTGGTTTTTTTTTTTTCTAGTGTGGTGGCTTTTTTTTGCTCCCTTTTTTCCGGGGGGGGGGGGGGGGGGGGGGGGACAGAAAGCATGTGTTTACCCCAGCAGCTTGTAGTCTGCCTGACGTTTCGGTACTAAACATTTACATCCTGACAAACCTGAGCTGCTGCATCCACTGAGCCCCATTTGAGCCGTCTTTTACTTTTCCCCCCTCATCCAGGTGGTCGCTTGGGGGGGGGGGGGTGTTTATGCAAGATAAAAGCTACCATTAACTTATAGAAGCAGAGCATGAGGTTTGGTTGTACAGCGGGCGTTTAACCTGGTATAATCTTAACGTGAAATGACCATAGTGGGGAGCTTTTCTTTTTTTTGTGGGAATAGCAGGGGTGGGAGGTGGGGTATGCGTTGGCATGCTGTGACAGGTTTTAATCCTTGGAATGATTTTTTTCTTTATCATGTTTTGTGTAACATCTTCTCTGTCTTGTAGTTTGAGATGAACACTGCCCTAGAAAACAGTATCTTTATGTACTGAATAATCATCTCTTGCGTAGAAGTAGTTTAGCGATGTATAGCATCTTTATGTATCAGTAAATTGTTGCTTTTGGGTCGGGGGCTTGCAGCAATGATGGGACCCCCACCGCCTGAAGGTCAGAGTAGTCCAAAAAAAAAAGTTGTGAAGTGGAGCTCATCCCAGCTTTGTATAGCTGAGGTGAACTGAATTAGAGCTAGTGGAAAAGTGGAAGAAAGGGATGTTGGAAGAACCTTTGTTTCTTTTTTCTTTCTTTTTTATGGTCCTGTTTTTGTTTTTTTTAATTTTTTGTTTTTTTTTTCATTTGGTTGGGTATGCAAGTGCATTGGTGGAGGCCGGTGGGGCCATCAAAAGCTATACAATTCACCTGTAATGCTCGTAGTGATGGCTTCTTTGCTTCATATGAATAATTGTAGAATACATGTAGTATATGTGCAGTTAATTAAGTGTAAGATTATTAGTTTAATTGAAAAAAAATGTCTAGTTGTGGTGTTTGACAGGCCTTGCTCTAAATTTGTAGTGATGCTTTTATTTCGTCTGTACAGTTGTACATTTGTAAACGTTTATGCTGTAAATGGGATGTCTTTTACACTTTTTGGGGAAAAAAGGCAAAAATGTGCATTTTGATGTGTGTATATTCATCACTCCTTTCCCCCCTGAATATAATGTATACAGTTTTATTTGATCAAGTGTTATTTTAAAGGAAAAAAAAGTTTATGGCTTCACAATCTGGCATGGTTTCTGTTTTTAATCTGTTATGGGAAAGGCCAGCCTCTATTTGTACTGGAGCTGTAACATCCATTGTTGATAGTCTTTCTGATGTGTGACAGTTTAAAAAGGAAAACAAACACTCTGTACTAAAAACTTGAGGCTGCATTTAGTCCTCTCTGCTACCATGGAAACTTCACAGGATATGACGAGAATTATTTTTGTACAGAAGAGTGCTGTATTTTGGAACAGCTTCTACCTTGTAAGCAAAAGCAATGTAAAATATTGTCAATTATATAAATATGAACATATGAGTTTTGTCACACTGTCAAAGTCATGTACATTTTCAGGTGGCCTTATGTACATTTCCAGATGTTAGATGAAGAAAACAAACTCATTTTTGGAAGCAGAATTGTGACTATGTATGATTAAACTGTTCTTCTAACATTTGACCTGCATTGTTGTGTTTTTTCTCATTGTGTTTGGTTTGATGTGAAAATCATCTTAGGAAATCACATTTTCAGGAGCTGGAATCAAAATACAGCTATAATCTGTGTTCAAAATAGAAGAGAAGTTGTGTCGAGGTTTATTTGTAATATTAAAGCCTATTAACTACTTAATATCAGACTATCGATATACTGAATTCTGTTTAACCCAATGCAATTTTCCGTTCCTAAAAAAATAATCTCTCAAATGTTTTATTAACCCAAACTTAACCTGAGTATTTCCATTTTATGCTACTGCACACTTCTACTCCACAATTCATCTGACAGACAATACTGGTAAACTATAAAACATATATAGAATATTGTGCATCATATGTTTTATAGTCTTACATTGAATCAAAATGTATTTCATGTTTTATTTAGTGCTGATCAACAGGAAAAGAAACTTAAACGTAAAGGAAAATTAATTTAATTATGAATATAAAACAAGTAGCCTACTTGTTTGCATGTGTATTGGGCCCTTAAATAAAACACACCTTATTTATCAGTGCTGCA
>BRZM01000008.1:1929022-1941496 GCA_033238685.1 Lates japonicus
GTTATGGGAAAGGCCAGCCTCTATTTGTACTGGAGCTGTAACATCCATTGTTGATAGTCTTTCTGATGTGTGACAGTTTAAAAAGGAAAACAAACACTCTGTACTAAAAACTTGAGGCTGCATTTAGTCCTCTCTGCTACCATGGAAACTTCACAGGATATGACGAGAATTATTTTTGTACAGAAGAGTGCTGTATTTTGGAACAGCTTCTACCTTGTAAGCAAAAGCAATGTAAAATATTGTCAATTATATAAATATGAACATATGAGTTTTGTCACACTGTCAAAGTCATGTACATTTTCAGGTGGCCTTATGTACATTTCCAGATGTTAGATGAAGAAAACAAACTCATTTTTGGAAGCAGAATTGTGACTATGTATGATTAAACTGTTCTTCTAACATTTGACCTGCATTGTTGTGTTTTTTCTCATTGTGTTTGGTTTGATGTGAAAATCATCTTAGGAAATCACATTTTCAGGAGCTGGAATCAAAATACAGCTATAATCTGTGTTCAAAATAGAAGAGAAGTTGTGTCGAGGTTTATTTGTAATATTAAAGCCTATTAACTACTTAATATCAGACTATCGATATACTGAATTCTGTTTAACCCAATGCAATTTTCCGTTCCTAAAAAAATAATCTCTCAAATGTTTTATTAACCCAAACTTAACCTGAGTATTTCCATTTTATGCTACTGCACACTTCTACTCCACAATTCATCTGACAGACAATACTGGTAAACTATAAAACATATATAGAATATTGTGCATCATATGTTTTATAGTCTTACATTGAATCAAAATGTATTTCATGTTTTATTTAGTGCTGATCAACAGGAAAAGAAACTTAAATGTAAAGTGAAAACTAATTTAATTATGAATATAAAAAAAACAAGTAGCCTACTTGTTTGCATGTGTATTGGGCTCCTTAAATAAAACACACCTTATTTATCAGTGCTGCAGGACTAGACACACACGCCATGTTGAGTGTAAACAAAGGGCCTCAGTTTGATGGTAGTATACATGCAAAACCATGAATATCAAGAGACAAAACACCCCATGTAGCTGAAAAGAACGAGTCAGGGAAAGGCTACACTACATCTAGTCTACTACATCAGTACTATAGTTACTTTTTAAATGAATATTTTACACACAAAAACATATCAAATATAGTGCATTGTTGCAGGTTAAGGTTTTTAGTTTAAATTAGCTCCACCTTGACCTGCCACAGCTGTAATAATAATAATATGACACACTGTACAATATATTAAAATCTCTGCATAACACATACATTTACTACTGATAATGTGTTAATTCTTGTGTACTTTAAAGTAGTTTTATTTATAAGAAAGTCAAACTAATTGAGTGTAATTGCACACTTTCATTTATTAACAGTTTACTACATTTAATCTCAGTATATTTGACGAGGTTCTTTATTTGCTGAGAATAAGAGAACTGTATGATTATTTCCCCACACAGCTCTCAGTAAACACTGTCACCATCCAGAGTTCACGGTGTATGACATTTTACTGGTGGGCGTGGTTTTGGCTGCTCAGCGGGGGCTCGAGCTTCAATCACAACACCTGTGCAGGTTTCTTCGAGGAGGACGAGAACACTGGACATCAAACTCACCTGAAACATGAGACTATCTCTGACGGCGTCTTTGTTTTTAACTCTGGGATTAATACATCCTATCAACATGTCGGTAAGTAGTTTTTAATGCCGGTGAGACATTTCTTTTACAGTGTATATGTTACGTCAATCTCGGGTGTGCTCACCTTTCCTACTTCCTGATGTTAGACGCGGGTTACGTTGCTGTCAATCGATCAAGAAATGTCAAGGTGTGCTTATTTTTACGGCTTTATTGTTCACTGTGGATTGAGTTTTGTTTAAAGTTTGAAACATTATTTTTGTTTTAGGTGCAGTTACTTAAAACTAACCTGTTTCAGTTTCCTAAAACGAATGTATTGTAGTCGAATTTGCTCATTGCTTACACAAGTTTTTTTTTTTTTTTTTTTTAAACACTCAGTAGAAACGTATTAGTAGCTAATAGTGGTTTTACAGCCTAGAAGCTCAGTAGCAGATAAAATGTTGCATGTAAGGAACTGAAGGTTTTAAAGTCAGTGTGTCAGTGCCAGTGTATTTCAATGTACATCACACTTCCTTTTGCTTGTGGTTCAAACTTTTTAGTGAAAATTATTTGTATGACTGAGGCAGAAAACTAATTGCATGCTTTTTCTTTTCTTTAAAAAAAAATGGATTTTAATAGTTCCAGTATTACATATCTTTCATTATTGCCCTATTGGCAGTAGTTGAAGTATTCAGCTACTCACTATAATATAAAAAATACTCCATTTCAATTAAAAGTCTGTATTCACAATTTAGCATTAATAAAGTACATAAATAGTATTACCAGTTGGATTTCCTTAAAGTATCATAAGTACTAATTGTTCAAAATGACCCTGTTCCCACTGTATTCCCTTTATATTATTTAATTGTTTTATTATTACTGATGCATCAACATGTATGCCACATTTAAATGTTGTTGCGCTTGGAGCTGTATTGCTAACTTCGAATTGCTTATTTTGTCGGGTTTGTAATGCAAAAACTACAGATACTCAATTTATAATGATATAAAGCTTGTTAATAGATAATCAAAATTGCTGAGGATTAATCTCATGTTAATGTATAAATTGATTAATCAACTATCCACCATCTACCCTCTTACCCTGTTGAGGGTTGCTGGGTTGCCAGTCTGCCGTGGGGCTGACCCACGTAACTGAAGACATCCATACTTACAGGAAATTTAGATTTCCTAGTTTACCAAGCCTCCGTGTCTGTGTGTTGCAGAGGGAAACCCATGCAAAAAGTGACAAATGGACAAGAGACTTTTATCACCAGGTGTAGAAACTACACATTAAGGTGATATAATAAAGCTCCATGCTCTTTTGTACAAAAGTCACGTTCTCTGTGTGAAACTGCTCAACTCTGTTGCAGCGCCTGTTAAATATAGCACTTCATGACGATTCAGCATTTTTAATCAATTACAAGTTAAACACATGGTTTACTTCATCTGTTTAATTCCCCATTATTCCTGCCTGACACTATTTCCAGAGGTAAACATTATTATAACTACAGCTGCGAAGCACATAAGGATGCAATATAATAAAAATCCTGTGATCCAGGAAGTACCTGGGGGAATGTAATGTGTTTTTTTTCTGACAGTATGAAAGTCCAGATTGTTCCAAGATGCACAGAGCAACTTTTTATTCTTCACACGTACCTCATGTAATCTTATGAGTTTCAGATATTCACCCCCTGTGGGCTTTGAAGCTGGCTGTAAAATATTCATAGTGTTTCTCTGATGAACAACAACAGCTTTAAGTAATAGACTATATATTGGTTGCAGTAGATACAGGCTTTTTGTTTGTGAAACACAAGAAATATTACTTATAATATTACTTCAGCACCCCCAGACTTCACACAGTAAATTCAAAGTACATAATGGTATATGGATTCTTCACATAAAGAACAAATTGACCTTTTACAGGAGCTTTTTACCTTCATGTTGTGCTCCTATAGCTCTGTACAAACACTGAAACTGTTAGACAAATAGCTTGAGAGAAGCTTTTTCCACATGTATTGTTCTTTCTGCTGTATTCCAGACAAAAGATTCTGTTGTCTTACACTTTTGCTGCTTTGCCAGATGGGTGGAGTGACATTATCATTTAATTTGAGCTATATTCTACTCATGACTTTTTATTGGTGATAACAGTGTGATCACTTGCGTCATTATGGGTTTGTCAGCCGCAGTGTGTTTTTTAGGATTGTGTCACTTCAATGGGACTTTGTATCTAGGACATGATTAATTTCTTTATTGCCCTCTCAAGGAAAGTACCTTCATTAGCTTTCCTCACCTCTTTGTTTTCATATGTCTTAACAATAGGATAGGAAGGAACAATGTAAAGTCATTGTGCAGCAGTCATTCTTAATCATAAATATCCTGATTCATTTTCTCCATGGAATCAGATTTCTGCCCACCCTGAAGACTCGGATGGATCAGGGTATGACCTGGATGGTTCTGGCTCTGGTTCAGGGGATTGGTCAAACCAAGGTAAAGCTTGGTGCCATGTTCAGTGACTATACAATTGTTGATTTACGGAACATGTATCGCCCACTTTACATATAATACAGAGTTTATTTAATTATTACTTCCAAAACTACTCACAACATAATTCTCCCTGTTTTCAGTCTCACCAAGTGAAAATACAAACGTCTTGGATCAACCCAACAATAAAGGCTGGGCCTTTGACGATAAAAACTGGCCTGAAATAGACACTGGATCAGGATTTATTATTATGGCAAACAGCAAGAGCTTCTTGGAGAACAAACAAATCGTTGCAGGTACTTTGCAGTGTGTCACGCTGATTTTGACAAAGTTATACAGCGTGGATTAGTATACTAACTCAGTAATTTATCTTCACAGGCATTATTGCAGGAGGAGTAACAGGAGCAGCACTAGCTGCAGTACTGACAGGATTATTAATCTACAAATGGCACATCAAAGATGATAGAGGATACATTTTGGGCCAACAGACCCACACGGAAGAGGTTGTTTAACTGTCCACACTTTTGAAAAACTGTCTCACCAACGTTGATGATACTACCAGGCCAGTTTCCCTACCTTTGGAGCTACTGTAAATTTATCCTTTCCTCAGATGTTTCGAGGAGGGCACAGGGAATGACAACTATTTTTACATTTGATGCAAATGTATCTGTTGTTTTTAATGCTAATTTATTTATTGATATGATAAAAAATGAAGGATTGTCTTAATTTTTTTGACTTAATTTTTTTTTTTTGTATCATTTACAAAGCTCTGAAACTGTGTCATTTTTACCCAGGGCCATATGACTGTAGCTACCATTGAGGATACTGAAGCCAGGTCCTCTTTTAAGGGATGTGATGTTTTGCTACAATGTGTTACTCTCATTTTTTAATGGAAATCAGATGCTGGGAATAGTCTGTCATTTTCCACTTAGTTGAAAATGAATCAAATTTATATATATATATATAATTAGTACAGCTTTTTAATTAAGAAGATAATGAGAGGTAGAAGAACTGTTTGCAAAATGTGTCTGGAAATGATCAAATACAAACCATGAGCCTACATGGTGAAAAAAAAACTGCTCATGCACTGAACACTCCCACCTGTGTTTTCACATATTTTGTGTGTGTGGGTGTGTACAGAAAATATTTGCGTCACAATACAAAAAGCACAGCTGTAAATAATAAAATAAATAAAGGATAAGTTCCATGTAGCTGTTCATTGTCACTCTGTTGTGGCTATGGCTAAGTAGTGTCATAAGTAATACCAAATGCAGGACCATTGAGTGCATGCACTACATGCAGAACTAATGGAGGACTAATTATTTCCTGTAATCCTGTTAAGTGAGGAAACCTCACTTAGATAATTAAGTCATGAGATTTTTGTAAATGAAGAATCTAGGGGAAACTCAGTGAAGGATTCATATTAAATATCAGGTACAATGATTAGGTAATGACGATCAGCTGCTAGAATGTAACATGTTGCCTATGTACTATACAGTGCCATAAAATAATTTTTACTATTTATGTACTGTGTAATCATTAATAAATTAGCTTTATAAAAATTTCCATTCTCTGTGTCTTTTGTGCATATGTGTGTACAGTATATGTGCAGTTCGTAGTTGTGTATATGTATTAGTAAGTAATCATTAGTTTCTGCAGTTGTTTTCCATCTCTTCATGTCTCTTTGTGGTCATTGTGCATTTTTTTCAAGGAATTTTGCATTTTTTTAGTGGCTGTTTTGTGTCTGTCTGTAGTTATTTTGAATCTCCTTGTAGTTATTCTTCATCTTCTACAAGAAATGTTAACACTTAAAATAGAGGCTCTGGCTTAGTTGTGCCCTTTGAGCCATTGGGCAATTATCCATGAGTACAGCACTTGAGAAAATGTTCTTAGTTAGGGCAATATAACACTTTGCTCAATCCCAATCCAGCCTCGCCTATTATATTATATTAGAAAAAGTCATGTTCATAGAAAAATTGATGACACAACCTCCTGCCTGTCAAAGTGAAGCCTAGTCTCCGCCTCTTCCTCCCCGTCAGAGCGTTTGTTTTTATCCGCGGTGTCACGCAGCTCGTCGGTGGAAGTTGTGGGCGTTTCTGCGTGTCCGTTCGCTGACTGTTGATGCTAAAGAGCTTCTTCTCGATCACGACCAGCACATCTCTCCCGATGTTTCTCCCTACGCTTGTAGAGGACATGCATCATTTTAAACCTAGTCGAGACAGACTGTACACCACCCGGTGTTGTGGATGTTGCCACGTCCGGACGGGGACCATCATCCTGGGAACATGGTACATGGTATGTAAAATGGTTGATGTGGGGTTAGCATGCTAACGGAAGCTACCGCTACCAGTCAGTTGTGTTAAGTTCGCTAAAGTAGCGAGTTACATAATGAATGCTAACCAGACAGCGTTAACAGTTTCTGATGATGTATTATAATCATTATCAGAAGCACCAATATTAGCTAAATTGTATTTTTTTTTTACTTTAAAGCCGTTATTATCTGGCGAGTCCATGGTGACAGAACGCTAGCATTAGCATTAGCGACAGCCTGCTATCATTTCGGGTCTGGATAAACGCTTCAGTCCGTACTCTCACAACCTTGAAAATCTGGTTGTAAAACTGACAACAAGGATTTATCAGCTAGCCACAAGGGGTCTGCAAGTTAAAATATATATGTGACATTTGGCTTGGATAGCACATTAGCTGGCTAGGCAGAGTTGCTAACGTAACGGTTGTGAAACCGGAGAAGTTTGGCTTAGAAGAAGAAATTCGCAGTAACGTTAATTTCTATGAGCGGGACGCAGATTGAAATCACATTAAGATTGTGGTTGTAGGTTAAGTTAGGTAGCTGTAGTATCTGTTTAGCTGTCTTTGTCCTGCGCACATTTTGTTCCTGCAGCTCTTTAAAGTCACAGCTGGATTAATCCCCTTCTCGTTTCCCCACATCACACAACAGATGTCTCTGGTTCTTGTTTCGTTTCCAAATCCTCTACTGAGTTTTTAATTTTTTTTATTTATTTTTGCCAGCTGGACAATATTTGACACGTACAAAACTCACGAACCACGTCCCCTATTTCCACTAAAACCCATATTCTGCAATTTGTTTTCAGTTGACATCAGAATCTAATACAATAACAACCAAATAGAATAGCTCCTAGAAGACCAGGATGGGACGTAAAGACCAGATCTTCCATATTGGAGAGGCTGGTAATCTGGTGCACTTTAACAGGTGCTTAGTCATTAACTGGAGATCTTTTTTTCTATGGTCAAACTCTGCTTTGCTAGTAAAATGATGAGTTTAAAAAGTCTCAATGGATTAAAAACAACATTTTCCATACTCAAATAATAGTTGGACCAGTTTCACTGAAAATGCAGCCATAGGAATTTCCTAAAGCTTAATATTACTCAGTGAATTTACATACTAGTAATTGTTTGGAGTATTTATTATATTCATTCATGTTTGTTACTCTTGTTTGAAGCTATTAGAAGGATTAAACACCAAAGATCCTCTGTTTCACTTATGATACTTTAACACTAAGCCTTTAAGCCTTATTGGAACAATTGCTGATAGCTAATGTTACAGCTTAATTGTGGTCCCTAGGCAGGCAAGGCTGTTTCCCCCGTAAGACAAGTGTCTGTCTGTACTGGTTTAGACTGTGCAAGTGATTGATGCTTTCACCCAGTTGTACCATGCATATAGTAGGTCTTAATCCCACTGTGTTTATGTTGTCTTCATCTAAATAACCAGGATTTACTCTCACCAGAGATATTTATCCCAACTCCCTTCCCTCTTAAAGTTGTCAGAATTATATAAAATTATAAACACAGATGGCCTGCCCACTACACAGGACTTCTCTGTAGTTAAATCCATTCAACATGATCAGACTTTTATTGCAGCAGTTGCAGTTTTGTGCTGTTGTGACTTGGTTGATTATACAGGATGCTGACCTTGTTGAATAACCTAACACTAATATTTTTATCTTTTATTGCATCTTTAGTCCCACTTCCCTAAAGTTAGTTTCCTGTTTATTCCAGTCCATTTTTGTGTTTTCATCCGGGTAACCATTGATTTCACAGTATTTAGAATTAGTTGTTTGTAATATGTTTTTTTTCTCTCAATAACATACTATATATTGTGAATGCAGCATGTTTAGCGTGAATACTGCAGTGCCCTTGAGTCGTTGAATGGTTCCTCCTCACACCTTCATTCACATATATTGATAAAATAAACATGACAAAAAGGGTGGTAAAGTGTTCGCTGTGGTATTGTCTTTGTCACACATGTTTCTACAAGTCAGTTTTGTTGCACTACTGACATGAAGTGAACCCAGAATGATACACAATTTGTAGTCGATGTGCTAAGACATACAAAACTACTGCTAAGAGTCCTTGCTTTGACCTCTCTCCTCCTCCCTCTCCTCAGGTAGTCAACCTGTTGATGGGCATCCTGCTGACTGTAGCAGTGACCCACCCAGATAACGTGCCGACCATCGACTTGCAATATGAGGTCATCGATCATTACTTTGCCTCCAACAGGATGTCTGGTAAAATTGTGAAGTCTGCAGATTGCTTTCTATTCACTTTATCACACATTTACACTAGAGAGGCAACAATTAGTCAATCAATAGCAACTTAATCTGCAACAATTTTGATTATCAGTAAATTGTTTAAGATGTTTTGTAGCACAAATGCCAGAAATTCTTTGCATGCTGCTTCTCCAGTGTCTGTTTTCTCTGTTTTATGTAATTGTAAACTGAATATCTTTGGGGGCTGTTGGTTGGAGAAAATAATACATTAGATGATGCCAACGAGGACTCTATTTTCTGACATTTTATAGAGCAAATGATTAATTGATTAATGGAGAAAATGGTGTACAGATTAATCGATAATGAAAGTAATCATTAGTTGCACTCCTAATTTAATCAAACACTGCTCATTCTGTTGCGTTTGGCCTTTGAATTCCACTGTGTCCTGATGATGAATTGCCCTTTCAAACATCACTGAAAGAGAGATTTTCTTCATTAGATTTTTCAATGTGTAGATGCTTTTTCTCTTTCTGGCCTCTCACTAACCCATGGGCTGCTGTTATGCTGAGGTTGAACATGTGATTCATCTTCCACAGGGAGCACAACAACCTCCCCACTGACTGCTAAACAAAACAACTCTCAGGGACAACAGAACACTGCTGTGTTGTTTACACCGCATCTAAAAATGTTGTTATCGGTGGTGCGATGTCACCGGTGTCGTTCCTTTGTATTTCCTCAAGGATTTAAGTTTGTCCTAGGTGTTTTCTATTTGTATGTGCCAGGGAAGGGCTGGCAGGACTGCCAGGGTTGTATTCTTTTCCAACTGGGGGTTGTTTTGTTGGTTGGCTCGGCAAAGGTCTCTTCATTTTTCTGAAACAGTGACTCAGCGGGATAGGAGGGGAAACAACCTCAGTGGGTTGACCTTCCCACAGCAGGCACATGCCAGCACACAGGGCAGTGGAGGGTGTCCACAGCCTGCAGAGACAATGTTAGCATTCAGACTGGTTCAGTTATCATTACTCCTATTGGACTATTGTAACATTAGTCCAGCTTCATCAGGCTCTTCTGTTCTTCTGTATCTTATGTCATAGTAAAGAGAAAATCTTTGGGTTTTAGAAAAGATGTACAATTTGAAGAAATCACACTGGACTTCAGAAAACTGTGGCTGTAAAAAAAGTGATTTTTTTCACACATTTTCTGACCTTTTAAAACAATCTGGAGTTGAGTTGAAAGTAGAGGAGATTATATGAAGACTGCTTTTATGCACCATTTAACACTATATTTTTTGTTCACAAAGATTGAAGTTTATGTTTTACACATCATAAAAGTGGTATTTTTATATAATCAAATGTACAGGACCCTCTTCAAATTTACGATTTTATGGATATTAAAGGTAAACCCTGTGTGAGGTTTGTTTTCAGTAGCCTATAGATGAGCTCCAGTCTTACAACAGGTTCATACATTGATGTAGTAGTTGTTCTTCTTGAGCTACTGAATAACAGAGAACTGTGCATGGACCGCATTGCTGCAGTATCTCTCTCACAGGCGTCATTTCTCCAGTGCAACAGGCAGAACAGTTTGAGGAAGCGAGAGACTGAGTGATGGAGGGAAAAGAGGATATGAAAGGCAGGCCTTTTAATTATCTCAGGCTGGGTTTCATCACGGCAGAGAGGGAGAGGCTTAATACTCCCCAGAGCTGGCCTTTAAAAACAGAGTTGGCTGGGAAGAGAGAAGCCCCAGAGACTGTTGACTTACACTGTATGCAAATCACAGCAGCCATGCTCACTTATATATTTAGATTTAAGGCTAACGCTGAAATAAAATTAAGCTAAACCTTCGCCTGCATCTGGTAATTTTATTTGTCATCACTTTGTCTCCCACAGAGAGTGCTTGTGTTGGATTTGCCATCTCTCTGTTGATGCTCACTATCAGTGCCATGATGGTGTATGGAGCCATTACTGTAAGTGTGCTTTGTAGATACGGTGCCTTTCTTTAAATGCTCTTGACAGCGTGCATTTTATTTAAAGGGCTGTCATGGTTTCTTATGCAAATGCGTAATCCCAAAATATGCATGCTTAAAAGAACGTTTCTTTCAAGATGTATAATAATAGCAGCACCCGAGTTAAGAGGTGAGTAAGACGTAACAGGAAATACCAAAGCACCCTCCTCTGTTTCTTTTTTAACTACAGTACATCTTTAGCTGAATGTTTAGAAGAATCCTGCAGCAGTGGGGGTGTAGCACACGATGCTGTGTTCTCACTGCTTGTCATCTGTACCTCACAGGCCTGCCTGATGGCATCAGGACTGACAGGTTTGATAGCCTTTTGACGTGGACCTGCATTAAGCTGCTAGTTGGGATGACTGCACAGTTAAAATATGACACACATATGCCGGCTGGGTACACTGTGCATGCCGGTTATTTATGCTTTAGCTGTGCAAGTACATGCTACCAGACAAATGTAGCAGATCCCCTTTTCAGTGGTGGTGCAGAGCCGCTGTTGGTGTAGTGTCTTAGTGAAGTACCCCTCAGTGTTTGAACCATGATCATAAATGCCACAGATATTGAGTACTTTGCTACATAATGTAGAAATGGAGAGTGAAGTAGATTTTTGTCAAGGCTGGAGTATACTGTGCTTTTGGTAGAAAAATTACCCAGAATGCCTGTAGAGTTTCTCGTGAAGTGGTAAAGTAAAAGAACCACTCTGCTTATTTTTCAACCTTCTCTATGTGTTTGTTACAGTTTGGCTAAAATACACATTTACAACGTCAGCTCTCCCTGTCTCTGTAGACAGGCTGTTTTCATTTAACCCAAACCACATCTGAAGGTGCAGTCACAGCCTGAGCAGTAGGAAAACAAATGTTTTCAGTCTAGGAAAACTGGAATTAGACTTTTAAACAAAGAAAAACAAGGTTAGGTTTTTGTACTTGGTGAACCAATGAAAAACTCAATATTTTTTGCTGCTCAGGATGTGAGTTCATCCTCAGCTGTACGATTTCTAGATGTTAAGAAAACTTGCCCACGTGTAAGGAAGTTAATTTAAGAGAAATGTGCAGAGATAAGGTTGAAAAAAACGCAACATGGTTCCTATTTTAAACTAGATCTCCCCGGTCATTTCTCATTTTCTGATTTCTTTAGCACCGTGACGGCTGGCTCATCCCCTTCTTCTGCTACCAGCTGTTTGACTTTGCTCTGAGCTGCCTGGTGGCCATCAGTTCTCTCACCTACCTACCCAGGATCAAGGACTACCTGGACCAGCTGGTCAGTCCCAACAGCCCCAGCAACCCACATACTGTCTCATACTGTCAACATTACCAGAATCAATCACACAAATCAATCATACTTCCTCTCTCATATTAATGCTGCCATAGAGAACTCTGACAACACTACATACTTGTAAACAGTTACAGAATATGTGGTTTTTGTAACCATAATGAATTATTTAGTCCTTGTTATTTTGACTGGGATTAAAGCAAGTTACTCATTCAAGAATTGTTAGCATTTTAAAGCATGATACCATGTTTATAGAAAGGAAATGAAATGAGGAAAAAGCAAATGAGCTGCTGACTATGCTGCTGACAAATCCCTCAAACTAATTAAGGAAACAGTCAGCAGCAAACTACATTGTTTCCACAGCAAATTCATTTTCTTTCTTTTTTTTTAGTCAAAAGAAATACTTTGAAATTTGCAGATTCAGTATGACTTTACTAAGTGGAGGTGATTAAATTTTTTCTTACTGACTCATTGGTAACGTTAATGGTGATGTGAGTTGAATAAGTATAAATAGGTTTTATTGATTACCTGACATTGTCTATTCTTTTCCTCCTCAGCCGGATTTCCCGT